>BSBK01012914.1:0-85228 GCA_027943335.1 Chamaecyparis obtusa | reverse complement strand
CTAAAACAAGCAAACATTAGACTAGAATGTAGACTAGGCTATCTGTATCTGTTTTGAAAGGCTAAGACAAGCAAACATTAATTTTTTATCTAACATTATATCAATTGAAAACAAAAACATCTAAGCTAAGCCACTTTAGATAGAACCTAAATAGGTGCACCCAAGCACTATTTGATTTGCTCTTGCTTAGGGGATGTGGGTGTGCTCTCTAAGCACTTGGAGCATACTCTAATGCTTTCTAAGATGATTTGAGACTCATGAAAACCCCAAAAATGGCACAATAATGGGTAGAACACCCAAAATTGCCCCTAAGGCTTCAAGAACTCAAAAAGATGCTTTAATAGAGATTTAAACTACATGATGCTTATGCTAAGATTGTTATTAACCAAATAGAGATGTGATGATGATGATATGCTATGCAAAACAATGAAATAAACTATGTTAATCCATTATTTCTATATTAAGATGAGCTAAAAAATGCTTGAAAATAAGCTAAATTAGGATGATTATGCTAAAGCTAGAAGTAAAAGAGCATGATAACAATGCATGAGATATGAAAGACTAAGCTAATAATTTGCTCTTGGAAGGAGGAGTATTTATAGGATTTGGGAAGGGCTTGGGTTAGGAGGATGAGTCAGAGTTTGGGGTAAGGTTAGGGGTTGAGTCAAGGGGATAAGGATGAAGACTTTCTAGAAGAGTCTAGGCTTTGGATGAGGATAAAGACTTTCTAGAAAAGTCTAGGCTTTCTAGGGATAAATATGGAATTTAGGAAATAAATAAAGTTTTATTTGTCCCAAAGGCTTTAATGAGTTTGAGGCTCATTAGGGGTAGGGTTTGACTAAGAGTCAAAGGAGACTTAGATTAGCTTAGGGAAAGTAGGTAATTTCCTCTAAATGGGTTTAGGGAAGGATGAGGAAAGTTCTAGAAGAGTCTAGAGTTTTCCTAGGGTAAATTAGGAATTGAGGATTAATATTTAATCTTAATTAAATATTCTTGAGTTGGGATTAGGATTAGGAAATGATGGAATTAGCCTTTAATCGATATTAAAGAGGGATTAGAAGATTCTAGAAGAGGTTAGTGGTTTTAAGGAAATTGGCCAAGTTTTGGGCAAAAAATAAATAAATTATTTATTTTGGAATTTTTGGTCAATTTATTAATTAAATAATTAATAAATAGGGGAATGATGTTTAAATAAGAATTAAACATTTTTGGGAGAGATTTCTTAATTAAATATTTTTAACTAAGATAAAGGGATTTAATGACATAAAAATAAATTAATTAATTAATTAAAAAATGATGATGTCATCAGAGGTTTTTCAGAAAATAAAAATATTTTATTTTCTAAAAGATTTTTAGGTGTCTACACCTCCATTTCAACTTTTTCGCTCAATTTCAACCTTCTCTACACCTTTTTAAAAAAAATTTGTGCACTGATTCAAACACACAAGGAAGTTTGTGGTTGTGTTCATCTTGTTGCATACAATACATATTTAATATATTCAATTCTAATAGAAAAATTCAAATTCCACATCACCTTCGTATTATGACTTCAATCAACTATGTGTAGATTCAATAGGACAGTTATGTATACATTGAATATGTGAACTTCATCATAAGTCCAAAAGAACCCTATAAATGATGGCATCAATATTTACAATGTCATCTTTCATTTGTTCCCTTTTGATACTATTTTGCATTTTGCGATGGGCTCAATTCTCCTATCTTGTAGAGCCTTCTTGGTCAACTCTATTCTATAAATGATGGAATCACTATTTACAATGTCATATTTCATTTATTCTCTTTTGACTTTGTTTGGCATTTTGTGATGGGCTCAATTCTCCTATCTTATAGAGCCTTCTTGGTCAGCTCTATTATAATGATACATTTTCAATTTGTTTCTAGCACACCTTTTGATTGTCCTTTTGTTTTGCTAGGTGTTTAGGGATTTCTCAAATGCTTTAAATCATGCCATCACTATATTGTTATCAAGGATGAAAGTGCATCATCTATGTATAAATTACAAAAGATACAACCTCATCATCTACCAGTACACTGAATGGATGAACTTCATTAGAATGCGGAGGTTAAGAATGTTCTATGTATATGTCTCTAGTTTTTACATGAAAAAGAAAATTGGAAAGGAAAGTGGGTTTTTTTTAATTTCTTAAGTGCTTCTATTATATTTATATGAGATTTGTGTGTCTGGTTATGAAATTTTTGTGTGTATTTATAAAATTCCTCGTACCCACAAATGATCTAAGGCGTGACACCATAAGAAATGAATTAAAATAGTGCACAATGTAACAACCACATCTCTATGCACTAAGCAACAAAATATATCATCCCAAACAATTAATGAAATCATTGCAGAATGTTATACCCACATGTTCATCCATTGCCATAATTCTAAATGGTATGCATAGAAACAAGATTCTTAACCGTGTA
This sequence comes from Chamaecyparis obtusa, assembly GCA_027943335.1. Lineage (NCBI taxonomy): Eukaryota > Viridiplantae > Streptophyta > Pinopsida > Cupressales > Cupressaceae > Chamaecyparis > Chamaecyparis obtusa. The sequence goes on along the minus strand of BSBK01012914.1, from coordinate 82,783 downwards.
CATAACATACTTATTGTATTGACCACAAAAATTTCATCACAAGGAACATGAATAAAATGATTTCTGAATCTCCATGGCAAGCAATGCATGTCCATGCACTAACATTCTTAACCATGTACATAATTCCCTTATTTCATTACTTATCAGTTGTTGCCCATCGATATTCTCAATGGTCGTGTATGCTACACACACACACACACACACACACACACACATATGTATAGATATTGAACACACAACCGTTTGGAAGCATAATAGTAGACATCGCAAACAATGAATGAAATGATTGCATAATGTTATAAATTGATGTTGGTTCATTAACATAATTCTAGATATTGGTTGACCAATATTTGTTCATTACCATAATTCTCAATATTGCATATATACAATTTCCTATTTTAAAACATTAAATGTGATAATAATTACCTTTTCAATTAGACAAGATTTATGGCAATTAAGACATCAGATAACTGACATTGTGTGTATTTGCATATTTCCTTCACCTTGCAACAAAGTCTTGTTCATTACAATTAAATACAAAAAATAATAAAACATTTGAGGAAACCAAAAATAACATGTGCATAGGAAACCTGTGAATATTTTCCCCCAAACATCCCTTTACAACATAACTATTCCTAACTCATAACATGATACACATCCAAGCTGCCCAAGTGGGTGTGCAATGGTGAAGAGTTGGTATGATGCTGCTAATACCCTACAAGTGTTGCAATGTCAAAACAACTACAATGAAACTTAGCAAAAAATAAAATTACATATCTGAAATAGAGTGCTCATCCAAGGCCCCTTGACCCTGTTGGTTCCCCTTCTCTTTCTACTTACAAGTTTACACTATGATTGACAAAATAATGTCACTAACTCTATCACCACTCCAAAGTCTGCAAGGAAAAGGGCCAATTAACAAGGATCAAATAGATCCTCCTACACTTTGAGCCTTAATGCTCAGGCGGGTGTACCCTTGATTCTCTTCTTGAAAGGAATCAGTAAATGTTATACAACTATACCCTTTACAATTTGACTTAAAGATTTTATCATTGATATGTGTGTGTGATTGATGATGATGGACTGTTTCTAAAGAATAGACCAGTGCCTTAACCCAGGGCATAGAGTCACCAACAATGCATATCAACTGAAAACCTCAATTCAAACACTCTTGAATTCAAGATAAGTGTGTTTCCTATCATCCCTCTTCCTTACATACCAGGACATCAAATTCTTATCTAGCCATGAACTCACTGAAACTACCTTAAAGACTTTAATCCTAACTTTGTTAGGAACTCAAAGATAATTTCACAATACTCTTTTTTTACCATATGCTAACCCACTTTGTGACATTAACATATATGAGCCCAAGATCAAAATAAGAAGACATACACAAATATGAGTTTGGAATCCAAATATATTCTCATTTAAATTTGCAGAATCAATACATTACCAAATAACAAAATGCTGGGAAACAGACCCAAAATCCAGGCCTCTTTGTTTAGTCTTTTACATTGACAAACAATGTAACACCATCAACCCACCAAAAATACAACTTCTTACAATATATACTGTATACACCTAAAAATGGTCATCTAGACTATTAGCCCCTTTTGCTAAATCACTAATTTCTTATTCTTGATCAAATCCTAGCTCTATCATTTATTCGATTATTTTCTATGGGCTAACCATCTTTCCTAAGTTTTTATTTATTTAAAAGGAATATTTCCTCCCCTTTTAATAAATAAAAATCCCCCACTTTTCTTCTTATCCTAAGTTGCACAAATAAAGCATTATTCTTATTTTATAAAAAAGGAAAAAGCACTTTTTGTCTCATATGGACACAAAAGTCAACTCCTATTTTCTCATTGGAGGATATTTGTGCACATGGATTGCTCCCTCTTCAAGCTCCATCATTGATTAAATCTTTTGCCTCTTAATCTCCATGGTTCATTCCTTCTCATTTCCTTTAAAAGGAGAGCTCTCTTCTTCATTCTAGATCCCCAACTTTTTATGCTAACTTTATGCTGCAGGATTTCTAGGTCACTTTGGAGCTTTTGAAGATTTGGAGCATTCTTAGCATCTACATCTCATTCTTGCATTCTTAGCTTAGCTTCATATTTATGCTTTCTTAGATTAGCGTCATTTCTATGCTCTAGATTAGCTCACATAGATTAATTAGCTTGGGTTGTAACACTTGCATATTTCCTTTCATAGCTTAGCTTGCATTTCCATTTTTAGCATAGCATTGCATTGCATTTTCATTCTTGATTCTTGAGGATATTGGCATTTTTTCCTTTGTCTTCATTGAATCTCCCATTGCATGGTTTACTAGCAAGGTTATAGGCTAAATAGCTCTAGCTGAGAGCATTCTTAAAACCCTTGCACTCCATGCCTAGGGAGCTATGGATCAATTTTTGAGACCTCATTCTTAAGTGTTCTTGAATGTAATGATTCATAGAAGTGTGACACATTTATAGCACACATATACCACTAGTCATCTTGGAATCCCAAAAATTAGGATGCAACAAGCTTCAGATGACTAGGGTTAGGGTTTCACCCACCCAACCAACTAGAAACAATCAAAAATTTATTACAGAGGGTGAAAACCATGCAACCTGGACAATCAGATCCAAGAATGATCTCTATTTATGAAAAATTCTCTGACTTGTACCAAAGACCATGAGTTTGCCATGTCCAGCAATCTAATTATTCACCTGCAACATGCCTCAAGTGACTGCATACCCATTCCTTCATGACACAAAACTCTTTGTAATAAATCATCAAACTCTGGACAACTCTGCAGCAGTCGACACAACCAATTTCATCAAATCCAGCTACCCAGGCATTAAATTTCAGTCCTTTTGGTCATAGGAAACCCTTTAAAAATTCAAATTAGGAAGAAATGATCACTTTCATGGCGCCAGTAGCATATCAACGGTCGACATTTGAATCTCTTTCAGCTTTATATCGGCACTGTTAGATCCTTATATTTCTTGGGCTGTATGACTTAACTCAACAGGAATCCTGGTTTACATTTGGTGAACACGCAACAAAGGCTTTGCTCATTCTCGGAATGAAGTCCTTAACCCACCATTAACTTAGAAAACTGGCCAACAAAAGAAATAATTAACCTTAGTCCTTATTTAGCGAACTAGCGACCGAAAGCTATTCGCCCATTCGCTAAGTGTTTCATATCATCACCAGTTAATTTAGAGAATACACGAACACATGTTCACTGAATTGCTAAGTCTTTTAGAGTATCACCACTTTACTGCATGATCAAGTGAACAAGAGGAAATTTGTCAGAGCCGCTAAACCCTTTATCAGAACTACTAAACTTTAGACACACACATGGGCAGGCTTTGTGCCATCTGTCACCATATTATTCGTTGTTACTGCCCGGTCACCTCTAATAAAGGACCCACCTTTTATAAGCCCTTAAAATCAGATGACGGGTGCAAGATCGCATGACTCTGACACCACCCATGAGATCATGTGCTAACCATTGATTACGTCCTCATCACTAACCTTTCTGACAACAACCCCACCCTGCTCCATCAACCACCTCATCGACTCAGAAACTGCCACATTGCAATATCTGGCAAGTGGACATACAATATTTTCTTTGCTCACAGGTCCCTCTGACAACCTTGCCATATCATCATTTCTTTGAGCCAATGAGGAACCGCCATATGTGTACACGTAGCAGTGGACCCACCTGCATATCAGCATCTAATTAGACAGCAGGTGCATGATCACATGGGGTAAGAATATTCCATGCGGACATGCGCCAACCATTGATCTAAAATCTCTAACACCGGGTCCCGCTAACAAAAAATCCAACTCACCGCTCGGCAACCAATAACTACTTGACACATCGGCATCCGCACTGACACATGTCCACATGTATCACCGTCTATGAAAAGGGTCAAGCATTTCATGAATATGTGACTGAAGAAGAGATAAGTCACTTCACCAGATCACTTGATGTTAAGACATAACTGCTAGATATCAAGAGATTACGTGAACACATGTTCGCTCAATCACTGAAAGAGAAAGATAACCACCAATGGACTTAGAGAACCTGCGACTAATTGGGAAGGAAAAATGCACATGCTAAAAGGGAACTTAAGTGGCCCAAAAAGGTAATGAAGAATTAGAACTGGGCTGGGACACATTAGGGTTTTTCCTTGCAAAGGCTAGAAATTTGAAATTTATACCTATGGTTTTAAGACAGAGACAAGGAAAATAATGCAGAGGCCAGAGGAAAATAGATATAGCCATGAAATTTTTTGCAAGTGCTAATGGTGGCTCTATCTAGGGATGCATGCCTCTTGTAGGCATGGCAAGAATCTAGAATTTTTGGTTAAAACAGACCACCTACTAGAAGAAATCTGAATGATACAAAACAACAGGACATAACCCTACAAGCTATGACAAAACAAAACAAAGAACAAGCAGCTATTTACAAAATTTACAATATATACAAACCTAACTACTATTCATGGAAAGAAAAATACCTTCAATTGAAGTATCTCTTCAAGAACCATCCATGAACTAGCAATTCTTGAACATCACCATTTAATTATTTTACAATGTATGAATCTTGGCCCCATTTCTCATGAATTAGATATGGCCCTAACCAAAGTGGATCAAATTTTTCATGTTTTCCTTTATCCTCCAGTCTGGCATTCCAGATTAACACCAAATCATCAGGTTCAAACCTCCTTTCAATAGCTTTCTTGTCATACAAATTCTTACCTTGTAACTACAACTTGGCATTTTTTAAGCTGATTCTCTTCTAGTTTCATCCAACCTGATGAGGTCTTCAATCCTCAATTGCATTTCATCATCTATATCATCATCATATATTTGAACAAACTTATACATTTCCAATAAGTTGTTCTGAGGCATTCTTGCATGCATCCCATATACTAGGTCAAATGGTGCACAACCAATTGCCTTCTTCACAGTCACCCTGTCAGCCCATACAGCTAATGGCAATTTTGAATTTCATGCCTTCTTATTCTTTTCAAGAATCCTCTTGAGAATTTTAATCAAACTTTTGTTAGTTGATTCTGCCTATCCATTTCCTTGTGGATGATAAGGTGAGGAATTTGATATTTGAATTCCTAAACCTTTGCAAAAAAATTTGTACTCAGTAAACCTAAAGCACATTGCATTATCATTGACTATCCTCTCAGGGCAACCAAACCTTGTAATAATATTATTCAATAAGAAATCAATTACCACCTTACTAGTTGCATTTCTTGTAGGGATAGCTTCTACCCACTTAGTAAAGTAATCAGTGGCAACTAATATCCAAGAGTGTCCTCCACTTGACTTGTTTGGTATCTCCCCTATGAAAGCTATTCCCCATTGTTGGAAAGGAGCTTGCACTGCAACTGGCCTTAAGGGCTATATGCAAATTAGATGTCTAACAACTAGAAATGATAAATTAACTATAAAAGCTAATGAATCTATCTAATGCAAACACAATGAAGAATGCAAAGTAACTATGAAATGATTACATCAATTTAATTACGTTCACCTACCATGCAGCTTGTCTCCATTGTCCTCCTAGCTTTGATTTCTTGAAGATGTTGAGCTCTCAAATTTCCAATATGAAACCTTCTCCCAAGATGCTACCAAAGTGTGGAGATTGAATGAAATTGTGTGCACAATAACTTATGCAAACTAATGGATGAAATGCAAATTTAAATGGTGATTGCTATGGAATGCTTGATTGCTTGAATGCTTGAATGCTTGGATGCTTGAATGCTTGTTATCAAAAATACCTATTAGCTCTCAAATGGGAAATGGGGCTCCTTTTATAAATTTTTGGAGGATCTAGGCCTAGGTGGTAGAATCCTACGGTTGAGAATGAAAGGTGGAAAATCCTAGGGCTAGGATTGACTTGGTTGAAGGAGTTGAGAAAAAGGGGGATGTAGTTGGAATGTGAGAGGAAGAATAGGGATGATGTTCCTCTCATATTGACATGGAGGAGAAGGTGGAAGGGAAAGACACATGTCAAGTGTCTCACAAAGACCAAAGAGAGAAAGAGGGAGAGACCTTTTCCTCATGAGGACTCTTTGCACAAGTGTCCTATGAGTCACCCTTGACCCTTAGAGGTGGTTTGAGAAGCCCCTTAGGAATAGGGAATGTCTCTTGACTTAGTTGTTGAAAGGACATGTGGTCATGAGACCAAGTCCTATAAGGCCACATAACCCTTAAGAATAGGACAGGTGTGGGTGAGGATAAATATGAATAAATAATTAATAATAATTATTTATCTTAGCCAAGGTGATGTGTCAGGTGACTAGGTGGATGAAGTGGACTAGGAGACTTAGTTATATTTAGGTGATTGTGTATTTAATTAAATCACTTTAATAGACTATTTAGAAGACTTAGGATATAGAATTAGACTATAGTGAATTTATTAAATAAATTGAATAATTTACTTAATAAATAGAAGAAATAAATATTAATTAAATAATAAATATTTAATTAATCTATCAAGTCAATAGTAATTAAATAATAGATATTTAATTAATAAATGAAACCATTTTTAAGTGTATACATTTTTCCCCTCTTTGAAATAATGTGTGTATCACATTGTTTCAAAGAAAATTTTAAGCATTCTTGCCCCTGCCCCAGACAATGTCTTAGACGACCTATGCGTGCCCCCTCGAGAGATTGATTAACAAAAAAAATTATGTGAAGTTTTATTGGATTTTTTTTTTTCTTTATTTTTTTATTATTTTTGGGTTTGTACAATCAATCTCACAAAAGAATGGTAGAAAATATGGAGGAAAATAGGGTGGAATGGAAGAAAAATGGGAGATAGGGTCCACACACCAAGCACATCGGGTCCACAGGCTATAAATAGGGCTAAGGGGTCCACAATAGGCTCATTTTGCACACTTGTCACTTGGAGATCAGAGCGCGCAAGAGAGAAGAGCAGAGCCACCAGGATGTCGTTCCCCTTGTCAGATCACCGCTTCGAGAGAGTCAGACGCTTCCAGCGACCACTTGATTTTGGTGAACCGGTAGGTGACTCGATCCTGCTTTGTAATTCCATGATTTCATGTATGTTAATGTAGAATTTTAGCATGTTTAGGGTATATCAAATGGTAGAATTAGATTAGAAAATTTTTAGTTTTCTAGGCGGAGGATGAATGCGCAGTTTCGGCGCATCAATGCACAGTAACTTGTGACGTTTGCACAAAAATTCAAATTTTCTGTGCATTTGGTAAGGATAATTGCACGTTCATACTAGGATAATCGTAGTGTTGCGCAAGCATGAAATAAAAGTGCGCATAGGTACTTCTTGCGCATGTGTTATGAAAATTTGCGCAAATGGTCAATAAAACAACGCATATGTTTAAAGCTGCGCAAATGTCAGGAAATGTTGTGCAAATGTGGAAGAAGACTGCACATCGATAAAAACCTGCACAAATGTGAAAGAAATTTGTGCATGCATGCTTCAATGCAGCGCATATATGTGAAGTGATAGAATGTAGTGAAAAGAGATAGTCAATTAGGTCAAACTTGATGTCGATAAGCTGATTTGATCTGTCGGCGGTTGATTGTGATCGATTTGATAAAGATTGGTAACATTGTAGCATGTTCGCTAGTTAGCCAGTCTGAAATAGACAATTGATAGAATCATCTATTGAAACACGTGATAAACATGTTTGAAATTGATATGATAGCATAGATAGATTGATAGACCAGTGTATCAAAATCTGATAGGTTGATTATTGTTGACTTGAATAGGAGGATATCACAGATGTTCTGATGTCACAGGAGAGATATCCCGTCACACAGAATCTGAGACCAGCATTGTCAGAGACAAAGAGACTATTGATTGGAGCGTTGGGACTTTACTATGTGATTTACACACCTGAGATTCGGGTGAATCTAAGCATGATGACGGCATTAGCTGAGAGATGGCACTCGGAGATGAGTACTTTCCATCTTCCAACAGGGGAGATGACAGTGACACTAGAGGATGTATATCATCTCCTCTGGCTTCCCATCATAGGAGAGTTAGTGTAGTACGATCGGCACGGTGGAGTCACAGAGTGCAAAGCCGTCTTTGGGGATCAGGATATAGATGATGGAGAGATTAGTTGGGAGGATATGGTCGACTTGTATGACCCACTTCTAGTGGTTCTAGTAGGCGTGATTGGGAGATTCGTATGCCCTGATTAGAGGTCACACGGATTTGCAGTTGGATGGGGCCGCACATTACAGCAGGTGATGGAGGGGACCCGATTTGCTTGGGGGGTGTGTTTATTAGCACACCTATATCATGATTTACATCAAGTGGTGTACCACGAGGGTGCATCTCTATCAGCAGGGGTGACACTGCTCCATGTTTGGCATGGGAGCATATTACAGTGACTAGACCATTGGCGATTAGATTTCGGGGTGCAGGGCAGCCCTATATTCATTTGTACTCCTTAGTTTTGTCTCAGGCAAAACTAGGACATTTAGAGTTTTGGTGGTACATGTTTGATACATTGGACACAGTGACATGGAGACCCTACCTAGGGTGTGAGCCATGGGATGATGAGCAGTAGCTGGGATTTTGTTTTGAGTCATGATGGTTGATAGGGCAGACGCCCTTTATTATTGAGAGACAACTGGTTAGCTAGGTTCTGCAACAGTTTGGCAAGATACAGGGTATGCCCCAGGGAGTGATCGAGTTTGCACAGACACATCAGGAGAGACAGGATTGGGGGCCCATGGCATCATTTGATGTTGCTTGACATGAGTTTTTGGATGCACCATTCCAGGCATGGTCTATGAGGCAGACAGTTTTCAATCCTGGGATGACGGCAGATTTGGAGCAGTTTTTGAGAGATCATCCTGTACCACGCATCACAGATCCAATAGAAAGACCTCCAAAGAGAGATCCCATAGATAGATGTCAGGGGAGGTGATGAGGATGAGATAGGAGGGGATGAGGGAGAGGAGGAGATGGAGGAGGAGATGGAGATGGTGGAGATGGAGGTGGCGGAGATGGAGGGAGAGGTGAGAGAGTTGGCCCACGGATGAGGGGAGGTGGAGTGAGACAAAGAGGACAGGGATGGAGATAGCCTCTAGTACAGCCAGGACAGCTAGCTGCAAGAGCTCCCTTACAGGTACCAGTTGCTTAGGTATAGATACCAGTTGCTGCAGTATAGGGAGCAGCTGCATAGGGACAGGCACAGGTGCCACAGGTATAGGTACAGAGATAGGTGGGGCAGGCACAGGATGACATAGACATTCTATTAGCCCAGGTTGGTGTGGTACAGGGTGGTGTACAGGATGCGGCTGATGCTGAGATGCCAGATGTACAGGCACAGGATGAGTAGACAGACAATGGACATCGAGGGACAAGATCCCTATTTACAAAGGGATGCGGTGGAGGAGGAGCCAAATATTGATGCACTGCTAGTCAGACTAGCAGTTACACAGGTATAGGCAAAGCGGGTGCTAGGTCTAGATAGATAGATTGGGAGGCTAGAGCGCCAGATAGATGTCTTGAGACATGAGCAGGATGTAGCGATTGAGAGACTCGGGGAGTCTGAGATGTTATTAGATGATTTATAGAGGACAGAGGACCTAGGTCCCCATGGGGATATCATGAGAGCCATGATACATGTCAAGAAGGAGATATCCTAGTGGCGAGAGGCATATAGACAGGCAGTCCCAAGAGATCAGTGGATTGGGAGTTATAGGGAGAGCTCAGTGGGGGTGAGGACTATAGTGCGTGATAGAGGAGCACCAGCTGGTGGAGAGGGTGTGTCATCATGCCCTTCGAGAGCACCAACAGGTTCAGGAGGTCAGGGTAGATCCTCAGCATCAGGGAGTGCAACAGCACAGGGCCACATTGCATCCCGTAGACAACGACAGACAGAGTCTGGAGGCAGTGGTTCATAGATGTTGAGAGAGCATTGTATACACTGTTGTACCATTATGATTCATTGTATCATTATATTTTGACTTGATGGACACTGACTATGGACACATTGTTAGTGATTTATATCATTGGACATTCGGATATTTTTATTGTTTTATGGATTTTATATGATGGATGCTATATAATGGACTCTATATATACAGTGATGCAGTTCTATCATGATTTTTTTTTATGATTTATATACATGTACGTACTGACATATGCAAGATGTGATGATTTACTTTCAGATGCATAGAATGTATGTCTTTAGAATGCAAAATGATTTATATCCTAATTTGATATTTTTTATGCTTAATGGTTAATAATAATCATATCATGGTGATATAAATGCATGTCTTTAATGAGTTTACTAATGCTAGGGGATTATCAATGCAATGTTGTGATGAACAATGTGGATAATGGATATAAATAAATGATGTATATGAATGATAATGTATAATAAATGATATAAAATGTGTATAATGTATAATAAATGAATGATATAATGCAAATGATATCTAATGTAATAAATGATAATGTACCTAAGATGATTGAATGGACTAACTGATAACATGATAAAAGAAAATGAGATGAAACGATAGCTATAATAAATGAGCAAATTATATATAAATGAACACTCCTAATGAAGATAACATATGTCTCTAAATGTTTAAGTGCAAAAATGTTAAATGCAAAAAGTCATAATATGTTTGGTTGTCCAAATGTCCTCAACTTAAATAACAATGTATCCGACATAAGAAGAATATACTAAGAGAACAGATAACCTAATAAGAAAGGTAACCTATAAATCTCTATAAAAGGAGCACTGATTTGTAAGTCATGAACTGTTTAAATGAAATGCAATATGAAATAAATGTATCTCCACAACTTTACGTAACATCTTAGAACTTCATAATAGTTGGAACTTGAGTTTCATCATTGAGCTCGTTATGTTGCAAGAAAATGCAAGCATCATGGTATAATTAAACCAGGATGACCTGAGCACTTTTTGCATGGAGTTTAATATTGCAAACTTGACAAGCATATAGGTATAATTGAACCGAGATGACCTAAGTTTTGTTTGCGTAACAGACAAGGAATATTCCCCCCTCCATCAGGAACAAATATTTGGAGTCGAGGTATGCGATGGCGTATCACCACAAATAGAATTTGTTTAAAACAACATGATTTGCATGTTGTCAATACTATGAAATGGATGAAGGCACTTATACACAAACACCCCAATTACTGTTGGAAATATTCAAGACTATCTAGGTTACTGAGAGGGGAGGGGTGAATCAGTAACTTCAAAACTTTTAACAGATTCAGATCTTAATAATATTGGATTGATAATCTGACTGCATGCATGAGTAACAGAAAGAATAAAACATTCATAACACTTAGAACACAGAGATTTGGTGACCCAAAAACCTTCCAAGTAGAAAGTAAAATTGGGGTGGGAATGATACCCACAAAAATTCAATACTGCAGTATAAAGTTTTCCGGTTAAGGCTTACAATGATCACTTTTGATGATCTGCCCTGTTAGGAGCAATAAAGACTACTAGGTCCACCTTGTTAGAGGTTTTACAAACATACAATGAAGTATGCACTTGGTTAAGAGATTTTTACAAAGACTGTTAAGTCTACCCGGTTAAAGGATTTCAAGTTGATTCACCTGTTAGGATGAAATAGTAGATCTCTTACTTGCAACTGTACTTGCTAATTGAGATTCTCTGATGTACTGATCACCTTCTGTGATAGATAGATCTTTGCTGCTTCTTATACTGTTTTAGCCCTTTGTAATTTTTTTATCTCTGCCTTTCTCTATTTTTCATACTTCTCTATTTCATCATTCTTGGATATGACATAAAATATTGTTTATATATCAATCTAAGTCAATTCCAAAACAATTACAAAGTCGGCTCTTAAAGAAGTAAACACAGATATTACTGAGTCGGCCCAAATATAGTTACACGGTTACAGCAAACTAACTCGATGACTTTCTGATACTTGGCATCTACTGCATTACTCGGCATCATCATGCACTCGGTAGAAGTGGAAACTCAGTCCATACTAACTACTTGGTCATAGTTTCAAACTTAGTAAATACTGGAGACTCGGTAGATAAAGTTTTACTCAGTAGAAACTAAATTTCTTATTTAACCGTGCAGCACTCGGTAAACACTGTGAAACTTTGCGAGCTCGATATGCACTATTCTACTCGGTAAGTTCTGCTTGGCTCGGTAAGCTCTACTTGGCTCGGTAAGCTCTGCTCTACTCGGTATGTATTGTTCTGCTCGGTAAGCTCTGTTCTGCTTGTTATGTATTATTCTGCTCAGTATGCACTGTTCTGCTCGGTATGCACTATTCAGAATAAGTGTTGTCACTAATGACAATCATGCTTAATGCCAACAATCTCCCCCTTTGGCATTAGTGACAAAAACACTTATAGCCAAAACTTATATACAAGAATCATGCTGAATCTTTTTTTTTATTTTTCAAAATTTATCTTTGTAAAATTATTGTTTATATATTTCATGACTCCCTTATATAGAGTACTTTCTCCCCCTTTCATATTACACACCTTAATCTTATACACTTTCTCCTATACATTTTCTCCCCCTTTTTGACAATAATGCCAAAGGTGTATATACAAGTATTTTACAGGGAGAATCCAAAATGTGAAAGAAAATCATAATGTACCTTTATGATTAGTGCCAAAGTTCTATCCCAATTCTCTTGTAGAATCTTGCATGTTTGGAGTGCAATTTGGACTTCTACAGAGAGTTCAATCATGTGATCTGCAATGGAAAATTGATTGTCATGGAGTAATGCTTTTGAGTGAACAATGTGATGGAATATGGATGAAGTGACTGAGAGGGGGGGGTGAATCAGTCAACCATAAAACACTTCACTATTACTTCTTTCCAGATCCCTTAGGATATCTTAATGAATATTATCTGTTTAACACTCGGTAAATAGATTGCAATAACTTGGTAGATGCAGAGAGTATTAGTAAAATTATTTTTTAGATATTCATCACCACTTGTATATGATTAAGATAACTATTAAGAACACAAGAGACACAGGATTTAACGTGGAAACCCAATATGGGAAAAACCACCAATGTATCTAGATACTGATTTTCACTTTTTTGAAGTGATGCCCAGTTAGAAGCCAACCCGGTAAAAGCTTACAAAACACACTGTTAGGTGTGACCTTGTTAGAGGATTTAATCACCCTACTAGGAGTGGCCTGGTAAGAGGTCTTGAGAACAATTCAATGGAATTGTCACCTTGTTAGAGGATTTACAATATGGTTGTTAAACCAACTCGGTTAAGAGATTTAGAATTCACTGTTACAATGATAAAAAGGTAACAATGAAAATGACCTATATAATAATGCAACTGCCTTGCTGATTACAGATCTCTATTTTGTATAAGTGATATCCTTCCTGATCGAATATATCTCTACTGCTCCTCAAGGATATCTGGTCATCCTTCACAATTTCGCACACACCTTTCCTGTCTTTCTTCTATATATCTTCTTCTATATTTCTTCTTCATTTTTCACACTTGACCTTTTATTTATATGATTTTAGATTTGTCAAATCGTCATTACTTAGTATAACAGTCGGCTGAATTAAGAAAACTTTATTTGCAAAGATCCTTCAAGGGCCAACAGTGCTCGGTGACCATAATGAAATTTTCTACAATCTTTTGCAGACCGAGAGAACTCAGTAAACATTGATAATCCTTTTTCTTTGATAACCGAGGGAACTCGGTAAATGCTAACTTTTCTTTGACAACCGAGTGAACTCGGTAAATGCTGATTTTTCTTTGATAGCCAAGTGAACTCGGTAAACACTAATTTTAATGCCAGGCAGACCGACTGAGCTCGATAGGTACTGATTGTTGCGGACTATGACATTGTGTGACATCAAAGACAATACATAATTTGAGTAGCAATTTTCTTCAGACAATTGTTTCCAACAATCTCCCTCTTTGGCATTGATGGCAACACAATATGTCATAGCATAAGAAATTTTGAAAGGATTAGCTCGGTTCAGATTCAAATCTCCCTCTGTTAGCAAACTTCCTTTCTCTTGAAAAATCTTCCTCCTGACACTAATACATTTGGGGGCATTTTGTGACGGCTATGTGTCGCAATTGCGACAGCTATGTGTCGCAATAGCAACACCCATAGACGTCGCTATTTTTTAGTCACAAATTGCGACGTCTATGGGTAGCCGTCGCAATTGCAACACATATCCCGTCGCAATGTGACTAAGATTTGTTAGCGGCATGGGCGTCGCCCCCCCATCGCATGGCTTCAGAGGGCCGTCGCAATCGTGACGGACCTCCCAAGCAATTGCGACGGGCGCCTGCATCGTATTGCGACGGGTTGCCGTCGCAATTGGACGCCCGTGGGTGGATTAAAAAAAATAAAATTATTTAATACATTGCTAATGAACCACATTAATGCTTTTTTCTTTCAACAAATGAGGACAGCCACTGTAAAGACAACATGATAATGTACACTCACTGTAAGGACAGTCACAAATGAGGACATCTCACAGTGACTGTCCCTAGTGTAATTGCCACTTGAATGTATTGCTATTCAGCCACATTAATGCTTTTCTTCTTCAACAAATGAGGATAGTCACTGTAAAGACAACATGATAATGTACACTCACAGTGAGTGTACATTATCATGTTGTCTTTACAGTGACTATCCTCATTTGTTGAAGAAGAAAAGCATTAATGTGGCTGAATAGCAATACATTCAAGTGGCAATTACACTAGGGACAGTCACTGTGAGATGTCCTCATTTGTGACTGTCCTTACAGTGAGTGTACATTATCATGTTGTCTTTACAGTGAGTGTACATTATCATGTTGTCTTTACAGTGTCAATATATGCATTATTACTTAAATTGAAGAGTACTCTAAATAATATGTCATTGAGGAGTTTTGATTGCTTCCAATTTGATATACGCTTGTTCTACTTATGTATCCAGCATCATGTAAGAAAAGTTGATGCTTTTAAAATAGATTCATTTAGCCATGAAATGCCTGTGCATGTTACATACAAGATTCCAAGGCCCAAAACTGATTACTCATTACAATTCATGTACAGAATGATAATCAACCACAATGAGGCATGCGTAGGCGTTGCTTAGATTTTGAGGCATCAGAAGCTCGTAGAAGAAACTTGACCAATGTCTCATGGAATGCAACAAACTTATTGCCTAAAACAGGAGCATTGGTAACCACAGATGATGGTTTTAAAAAGAACACTTCACCATCAATGTCACGTGAGGGAACTGGAATTTCTGATGGCAAGTAACTTGTAGTATATAAGAGAGATGCAGGTACAGATGATGGGAATACATTGCTAATGAACCACATTAATGCTTTTTTCCTTCAACAAATGAGGACAGTCACTTTAAAGACAACATGATAATGTACACTCACTGTAAGGATAGTCACAAATGAGGACATCTCATAGTGACTGTCCCTTGTGTAATTGCCACTTGAATGTATTGTTATTCAGCCACATTAATGCTTTTCTTCTTCAACAAATGAGGATAGTCACTCTAAAGACAACATGATAATGTACACGGGCTGTAAGTGTACATTATCATGTTGTCTTTACAGTGACTGTCCTCCTTCAAGTGGCAATTACACAAGGGACAGTCACTATAAAGGCAACATGATAATGTAGAGAAACGTTGTCATTTGTATTTTCAACAGTGCCGAGAGAGATTCCCTCCGCGAAATCACAGCTACAATTTTTGAGTACGTTGGGTTTATTTTTCTTTTGTCATTATTATGTAATTTGGTATTCAGTTGTTACAGAGCTAAAATACCCAGAAATGAGGACATATCTGTGTTGAATTTATTGTTAGCGGCTTTGGTTATTTAGAAGTTTAATTTTATTTGTTCATCTTTCAAGCACAAACATTTTGTGGACCGTAACATCTTCATTGTTTCGGGTATGCAATGAAATAGTCATAACTTGCAACTACCTTCACGGTACTTGTGTACATTATCATGTTGTCTTTACAGTGACTGTCCTCATTCAAGTGGCAATTACACAAGGGATAGTCACTATGAGATGTCCTCATTTGTGACAAGGACAGTCACACATGAGGACATCTCATAGTGACTGTCCCTTGTGTAATTGCCACTTGAATGTATTGCTATTCAACCACATTTATGGGCCCGTTTGGAAAACAGCACACAGTAGCATCTACAGAGAAGAATATCCCAGGTGTAACAAGTTGTAAGAATATACCAACAGTTCTAAGAAGTTCCCTAGCACATAGTAGCATCTACAGAGAAGAATATATAACATGAGGGCAGCCACTGTAAAGACAACATGATAATGTACACTCATTGTATGTGTACATTATCATGTTGTCTTTACAGTGACTATCCTCATTCAAGTGGCAATTACAGAAGGGACAGTCATTGTGAGATGTCCTCATTTGTGACAAGGATAGTCACACATGAGGACATCTCACAGTGATCGATTGTCCCTTGTGTAATTGCCACTTGAATGTATTGCTATTGAACCACATTAATGCTTTTCTTCTTCAACAAATGAGGACAGTCACTCTAAAGACAACATGATAATGTACACTCATTGTAAGGACAATCACAAATGAGGACATCTCACAGTGACTGTCCCTTGTGTAATTTCCACTTGAATTACATAAGGGACAGTCATTGTGAGATTTCCTCATTTGTGACAAGGATAGTCACACATGAGGACATCTCACAGTGATCGATTGTCCCTTGTGTAATTGCCACTTGAATGTATTGCTATTGAACCACATTAATGCTTTTCTTCTTCAACAAATGAGGACAGTCACTCTAAAGACAACATGATAATGTACACTCACTGTAAGGACAGTCACAAATGAGGACATCTCATAGTGACTATCCCTTGTGTGATTGCCACTTGAATGTATTGCTATTCAGCCACATTAATGCTCTTCTTCTTCAACAAATGAGGATAGTCACTCTAAAGACAACATGATAATGTACACGGGCTGTAAGTGTACATTATCATGTTGTCTTTACAGTGACTGTCCTCCTTCAAGTGGCAATTACACAAGGGACAGTCACTGTAAAGGCAACATGATAATGTAGAGAAACGTTGTCATTTGTATTTTCAACAGTGCCGAGAGAGATTCCCTCCGCGAAATCACAGCTACAATTTCTAAGTACGTTGGGTTTATTTTTCTTTTGTCATTATTATGTAATCTGGTATTCAGCTGTTACAGAGGTAAAATACCCTGAAATGAGGACATATCTGTGTTGAATTTATTGTTAGCGGCTTTGGTTATTTAGAAGTTTAATTTTATTTGTTCATCTTTCAAGCACAAACATTTTGTGGACCGTAACATCTTCATTGTTTCGGGTATGCAATGAAACAGCCGTAACTTGCAACTACCTTCACGGTACTTGTGTACATTATCATGTTGTCTTTACAGTGACTGTCCTCATTCAAGTGGCAATTACACAAGGGACAGTCACTGTGAGATGTCCTCATTTGTGACAAGGACAGTCACACATGAGGACATCTCACAGTGACTGTCCCTTGTGTAATTTCCACTTGAATGTATTGCTATTCAACCACATTTATGGGCCCGTTTGGACCACAGCACACAATCGCATCTACAGAGAAGAATATCCCAGGTGTAACAAGTTGTAAGAATATACCAACAATTCTAAGAAGTTCCCTAGCACATAGTAGCATCTACAGAGAAGAATATACAACATGAGGGCAGCCACTGTAAAGACAACATGATAATGTACACTCATTGTATGTGTACATTATCATGTTGTCTTTACAGTGACTGTCCTCATTCAAGTGGCAATTACAGAAGGGACAGTCATTGTGAGATGTCCTCATTTGTGACAAGGATAGTCACACATGAGGACATCTCACAGTGATCGATTGTCCCTTGTGTAATTGCCACTTGAATGTATTGCTATTGAACGACATTAATGATTTTCTTCTTCAACAAATGAGGATAGTCACTCTAAAGACAACATGATAATGTGCACTCATTGTAAGGACAGTCACAAATGAGGACATCTCACAGTGACTGTCCCTTGTGTAATTGCCACTTGAATTACACAAGGGACAGTCATTGTGAGATGTCCTCATTTGTGACAAGGATAGTCACACATGAGGACATTTCACAGTGATCGATTGTCCCTTGTGTAATTGCCACTTGAATGTATTGCTATTGAACCACATTAATGCTTTTCTTCTTCAACAAATGAGGATAGTCACTCTAAAGACAACATGATAATGTACACTCACTGTAAGGACAGTCACAAATGAGGACATCTCACAGTGACTGTCCCTTGTGTGATTGCCACTTGAATGTATTGCTATTCAGCCACATTAATTCTTTTCTTCTTCAACAAATGAGGATAGTCACTCTAAAGACAACATGATAATGTACACGGGCTGTAAGTGTACATTATCATGTTGTCTTTATAGTGACTGTCCTCCTTCAAGTGGCAATTACACAAGGGACAGTCACTATAAAGGCAACATGATAATGTAGAGAAACGTTGTCATTTTTATTTTCAACAGTGCCGAGAGAGATTCCCTCCGTGAAATCATAGCTACAATTTCTGAGTACGTTGGTTTTATTTTTCTTTTGTCATTATTATGTAATCTAGTATTCAGCTGTTACAGAGCTAAAATACCCAGAAATGAGGACATATCTGTGTTGAATTTATTGTTAGCGGTTTTGGTTATTTAGAAGTTTAATTTTATTTGTTCATCTTTCAAGCACAAACGTTTTGTGGACTGTAACATCTTCATTGTTTCGGGTATGCAATGAAACAGCTGTAACTTGCAACTACCTTCACGGTACTTGTGTACATTATCATGTTGTCTTTACAGTGACTGTCCTCATTCAAGTGGCAATTACACAAGGGACAGTCACTATGAGATGTCCTCATTTGTGACAAGGACAGTCACACATGAGGACATCTCACAGTGACTATCCCTTGTGTAATTGCCACTTGAATGTATTTCTATTCAACCACATTTATGGGCCCGTTTGGACCACAGCACACAGTAGCATCTACAAAGAAGAATATCCCAGGTGTAACAAGTTGTAAGAATATACCAACAGTTCTAAGAAGTTCCCTAGCACATAGTAGCATCTACAGAGAAGAATATACAACATGAGGGCAGCCACTGTAAAGACAACATGATAATGTACACTCATTGTATGTGTACATTATCATGTTGTCTTTACAGTGACTGTCCTCATTCAAGTGGAAATTACACAAGGGACAGTCACTGTGAGATGTCCTCATTTGTGACAAGGACAGTCACACATGAGGACATCTCACAGTGACTGTCCCTTGTGTAATTTCCACTTGAATGTATTGCTATTCAACCACATTTATGGGCCCGTTTGGACCGCGGCACATAGTAGCATCTACAGAGAAGAATATCCCAGGTGTAACAAGTTGTAAGAATATACCAACAGTTCTAAGAAGTTCCCTAGCACATAGTAGCATCTACAGAGAAGAATATGGGTCAACGAGGTTGACTTCAAAGCCATGCAATCTAATGGTAATAGTAATATCATAATTTGACATACTATCAGAAATACTTCCTAAATAGACTATTCAATCTTATAAGAGATGGATTCATGAGAACTATTATTTATGAAATATGAGTCAATGACTTTAATTTAAAAAATTACACAATCTAATTCTTGTAAAAATATCAAAATTTGACACATTGAAAATACCTTCCAAAAGTATCGTTAATTGATTAATATGAATCACTACTCATGAAATATAATTTTATAAACCTAATCTAAAAACTACACAATAAAAATCTTAATAGCAATATTGTAAGAAACTATTCCCAAAAGCAAGCCTAACAAAATTTGATGAAAATAATTTTTGTTTCACTCAACTTTGACATTCACAACTTCCTCTTTTATTATAATAAGAAAAAAAATGTCTTTTTAGATATACCTCATGAACCATACTCGAATAATCTATCATTTTTCTTCTCAAAAACATATTTGCAGAGCCTGCTTCTTTTACTTGTTTGTACTTTTATCTCTCTGATGGAAAGGGTTCCTTCAGGACACATTTTTCCAAGTTCACTGCTTGAGATATTTGAGGAGGGTTCCCCTGCTTGAGTATCCATCCAACCCATATTCGAGTAGTTCTACAATTGCACAGTCTAAATTAATAATACTGACAATTGAATGATGAATGATGATACATAGAATTGATATAAACTAATCCTAAAAACACTAAAACATTATTAATATATTTATATTTCATAAATAAAATTGATATAAAAGATTTAGAAAGATACATTAAAAAATAGAAAAACAGTAATTTATAATAGAAGGAAACTTAAATTGCTATTTAAAAAAAAAACAAGAGTCTTAAATCTTATCATTTTGTTTCATTATCATCCATAAGTACACACCTCTAGCATAATAATTATATTTTACCACCCATAAAATGAAAAAAAGATTTGCACAAGAGAAATTGAAGCTAGATTATAAAAATGAACCATCTTATTGGAAACTGGAATTGTTATCATACCCAAAAGGACTACAAAATTTCACCTTATCATACCCAGATTGTTGCTTTTCCTGGCGGAGGGAAATTTGATTAGTAAAATTGACACAGAGTATGTTGTCTCCATTTTCATGCTGGATAACAAAACACCAACTTTAATGGGCATGTACTGTCCCTTGTGTAATTGCCACTTGAATGCATTGCTATTTGATGCAGGGGCATCCCTAATGCAAGCCAAAGACACCATGATTGAAGGAAGTTTCCATGAAGCCAAGGAGTCAAATCCTATCAATTGGAACATAAGATTTTCACCTTGGAGCGTTGAAGGAATGACTGGTGAAAGGTCCTTTTGATTGACAAATCAGAGTCTTTTTGAATAACAAATCAGAGTCTTTTTGAATGACAATAAATTAGAATAGGAGTTTTAGATGTTTTCTTGGTTTGTAATAAATATTAAGGATTGATTTTATCTCCTTATAAACATCCACTTGTTGGACACAAGACCCCTTGGTGACTTATAAACCTTGGGCATCTTTTGAGTCCTTGGATGAAATGAGCATAGTAAGTGTTTATTAGGTGTCTTTTAGATGTTGTTAAGAAGTTTGAAGGTCCAAAATAACTTTAATAAGGTTCCTAAAGTTTCACAACACATTTTTAACCTTCTCGGCAAAGTTGTTTGCAAAGTTGTAATGCAACTTTAAAAGTTGCTTAGCAAAGTTGACATTTGTTGGATAAACTGTTCTAACCACCTAGATGGTTGAACCAATGTTTGGAGAGCCTATTTTAGGCTTCAAATGGTCGAAGACAGACAGAGAACCAGTATTGTAATCATTTTGCTTTCATAAAAAATAAAAATAACCCTGTTTTAGTACATTTTTGGTGAAAAATGAACTCTGTACGACTGTACGGATGGTGGTTGGATGATAAAATTTGCCTAGAAGTTGTAATAGTGACATCTGATGCTTTGGAAGTTGGTTTTATTGATTCTCTTTGTTTTATATCTAAGTTATTTCAAATTTTCTGTGCATTGTTTACAAACCCTCATTTTCAGGGTTTGACTGATGTAAAGACCTTAACTCACGTTTCAACCATTGGAATTCCTTCTTCCTTGGTGGAATGAGAGTTAAGGATGTATATTTGTATATTCTAAAAGCCCTGACTACTCTGCATCACTATTGAACCACATTAATGCTTTTTTCCTTCAACAAATGAGGACAGTCACTATAAAGACAACATGATAATGTACACTCACTGTAAGGATAGTCACAAATGAGGAAATCTCAGAGTGATTATCCCTTGTGTAATTGCCGCTTGAATACATTGCTATTGAACCAAATTAATGCTTTTTTCCTTCAAGTGGCAATTACACAAGGGACAGTCACTGTGAGATGTCCTCATTTGTGACAAGGACAGTCACACATGAGGACATCTCACAGTGACTGTCCCTTGTGTAATTGCCACTTGAATGTATTGCTATTCAACCACATTTATGGGCCTTTTTGGACCACGGCACACAATAGCATCTACAGAGAAGAATATCCTAGGTGTAACAAGTTGTAAGAATATACCAACAATTCTAAGAAGTTCCCTAGCACATAGTAGCATCTACAGAGAAGAATATACAACATGAGGGCAGCCACTGTAAAGACAACATGATAATGTACACTCATTGTATGTGTACATTATCATGTTGTCTTTACAGTGACTATCCTCATTCAAGTGGCAATTACAGAAGGGACAGTCATTGTGAGATGTCCTCATTTGTGACAAGGATAGTCACACATGAGGACATCTCACAGTGATCAATTTTCCCTTGTGTAATTTCCACTTGAATGTATTGCTATTGAACCACATTAATGGTTTTCTTCTTCAACAAATGAGGACAGTCACTCTAAAGACAACATGATAATGTACACTCATTGTAAGGACAGTCACAAATGAGGACATCTCACAGTGACTGTCCCTTGTGTAATTGCCACTTGAATTACACAAGGGACAGTCATTGTGAGATGTCCTCATTTGTGACAAGGATAGTCACACATGAGGACATCTCACAGTGATCGATTGTCCCTTGTGTAATTGCCACTTGAATGTATTGCTATTGAACCACATTAATGCTTTTCTTCTTCAACAAATGAGGACAGTCACTCTAAAGACAACATGATAATGTACACTCACTGTAAGGACAGTCACAAATGAGGACATCTCACAGTGACTGTCCCTTGTGTGATTGCCACTTGAATGTATTGCTATTCAGCCACATTAATGCTTTTCTTCTTCAACAAATGAGGATAGTCACTCTAAAGACAACATGATAATGTACACTCACTGTAAGTGTACATTATCATGTTGTCTTTACAGTGACTGTCCTCCTTCAAGTGGTAATTACACAAGGGATTTGTGTTTTCATTTGTGTTTTCAACAGCGTCGTAACCCTCCGCGAAATCACATCGGGATATAAGGGCAAAACAAACAAGAACGTTGTCATTTGTATTTTCAATAGCGCCGAGAGAGATAAACAAACTTAAAACTCAGACTTAAGAAAGATGAAGGCAATGCTTCAAAAGGCCGATGCCCTAAATACGGGAAAACACAATACCACCATTAAACGATGCCCTAGTCACCATATCAATGATGCCAGCTCCGTACCAGTATGCTGACTGCTCACTTTCATCCTGTGATAAAGGTAACTTCATTAATCATACTTGAAATGGTAGCATACGAACTAAAGCTGATGAACATTTATAAACTAAAAGTTTAAAACTACAGATTACAAATGTAGTAGTTTCATACGAAAAGAACTTGATGTCTGAAATTTACCATTAGAAGTATCCAAAGGAATACCACAGTACTGTTGAACTTGGAGAATCGGAGATGATCTACATAGCAAGGTTCAACAGCTGTAAGGACTGTTACACCATCTTTAGCATTTGAATACATTTTCTCCTTGGCTTCTGGTGGATCCTCAAAGACCCCCAATGACGTTTTCCCTACAATTATCAATTGTTTGTCAGTATGAGATATTAATAAATAAACATTAATCACAATATTAGGCAAACAATGTTCTTGATGTCTGAATCTAAATCATAGAAAGCTCTAATAAAGCAGTTCTCAGTTTCACATTAAACTAAGTTTCAATTTCAAATGGTTATAATAATTTTTGCAAGTTATAAGTAGCTGGTTACAGTATATGACATAAAAAGAAAAAAAATCATTTCTATTCTTTTCTTCTTTTTCTCTTTCAACGAAGCTTTTGCACCACACAAATGCATACCAAGAATTTCTCAGGAGGTTTCAAGACCATTGCATACCAAACTTCTTCTCTGTAGATGCTACTGTGTGTCGTGGTCCAAACGGGTCCAAATAGACCTAGTGACTCTAGTAGGTCTCCAAAACCTGTTCTGCAGCAATAACTCTTCAATTTGACAAAGGACCTTATGAACTTATATTTTTTTGAGTACCCTTTTTGATGTTCTAACAATCCTCCAACTCCTAGACCCTGACTCCACTCTAGCATATCAATGTCCTTATTGAGTCCGCAGACCTAATGCATGCCTTTGGGTGTGGGTTCCAAAACAAGGCATTGAAAATGGGTGCATGAAACCAAGATCAGAGTTTGAAGATGTCCACCATGCTCTAAAGATCTAGATTCAACAAGGTTTGAGGTCCTTTACTTGCCGCTACCCTCTGATCTTGCATAATCCATCAACTCCTAGTCAAGAACATTGAGATTCTTGACCTAGCGCTTGCTCTTGAAATTCTCTGGCTTAGTATCCTGTTCCAAAGCTTTTAAAATATGTAAATAAACCCCCTTAACTTGCATTTTACAAAGAACAGAGGATATCCTATGGTTTATTTGCAAGTTAAGGCCATTTGAATGCAATAACCCAAAAAATGAGGGTTTGACAGAACAACAGATAAGAAAAAGGAATAACTTTGATATAAGGTGTCTTGAATCTACCAAATAAACTCTCAAAGCATAAGATATAAATACTCTAACTTCCACACTGGTCTGCCCTCCCTTTCACATCCGTACACTGTACAGTGCTTGAAGGAAATGCACAGAAAAGGCTCTGAAATAGTGGCTCTATCTGACAGAGAGTCCATGCTAGGCTTCATGACTAACCTAGAGCACATTCCTTGTTATGGAGGAAGTTTGAATGGTGAAGAACTTATGGAATGGATAGAGGACCTAGATAACCATTTTGACTACAAGTATCTTATTAATAACCATTTTGACTACAAGTATCTTATGGATAGAGGACCTTGATAACCATTTTGACTCATTTAGTATCTTATTGAGCTTCACTTTGTTTCGAGAATATAGTTTAATATTCTCTACTAAACAGCCAACCACGTGAAGGTGGAAGCTCATTTGGCCCCACCCCCCTCCCCCTAACATCACTCTACATTCCCCGTTAACATCTAACATTCATTCATTCTTTCAATTATTAATAAAATGTAACATTCAATCAATATCACATGATAACATTCATTAACACATTAGATTCGTTAACACGCAACATTCATCAATATGAAAATAAACACATAATTCATGAACATTCATTAGCACATAATTAAATTCATTGAGACATAAAATTCAGTCATTATCAATTAAGGTATTTAGATGACAATCATTTCTTTTTTCTCTTTCTAATTTTTTTTTCTATGTAAGCTCTAAGAGGAGCATCAGTGTTATCATCAATACCCCCCTCATCAGTTGTTTTGTTCTTTGTTCTTGATGATCTCAAATTCCTATGCTGCTGCAAAGGGGGGTCCTCTACAATAACAAATAAAAGAGTTAAATTTAAAATATTTAATTATAATTGTTACAAGTATTTAATTATTTTAAAGAACATAACTGTGGCGCTCTTTAATTACCTGATCTGGCCACATCATTTTGTCTAGACTCAACCTCAACATGCTCATGAGCACCGACCCCTCGATCCTCTACAGTTGCTATACAAAATGTTACATTAATCCAAACACCAATTGTAATTACATATAAAAAATTTAATAGCAAATGTATACCTCCACCGCTAGGATGCACATCATGCGAACCTTCATTATGCATAGATTGTGTAGAAGGATTGTCAGGCTGCATTCCAATATCCTACACATTGTTATCATTGCTTTCTTAAAACAGATATACTCACTTTATATTAGAACTTAACATCAAATAGACTAATTGGTAAAGTATTCAATTTGAAATAAATTTCATTTAGCTTATTTACCTGTGGCTCAGATGCATCATTATTTGAACCTTGCACACTGATTTCAGCTCGTAGCCGTTCAGCCACGGCTCTATAGCCTTGTTGGAAGCCAATTCTCTTGTCCTCTTCTATGAGGCATCTATTGAACTCTGACCCCTACATTTTTTCTTGGTATGGTGAATTTTACTTGCATTGTTTGATCAAAAAAAATTTCCTTGCAATATATAAAAAAATTGATACAAGTTTTCATTTACTAATACTTACAACTCGTGCTTGAAGTTTGGAAAAACCACCAGAGCCGAGCTTGTGTGTCCCGTGCTTTTCTAATCTTGCCTTTGTTGCCTTTGATGTGTCAGGCAATCTATGAAAAGTTTGAAATATGTTAGAGACCAGTATAGGAAAAATTTAGAGGTGAATTAGTACATAATTACATTCTCAAAAGTATCACATACCTTGCTCTACTCTCTGCTAGCGTAATTCCTTTTTTCATGTCAGCTTTATACTTTCCATCCAAAATCAAACCCTGCCACTCAGCCTCAAGAACACAGGGTGGATGCTCGTGCCTTGGGTTAACCTCTAAATATTTCCTGTACTGGTCCCTAATATACTTCAAACATAAACCAGCTCTTTCAAGGAGCTTGTTTCTCTCGAATGCACGAGGTCCAAAAAGCTGGGTCATACTATGTACAAGATCATCCTTCAACTTTTTATCTTGGTTATTCCACCTTTTAAGTAAAAAAAAACATGTTAGACTCATAAATGAAGAGAAGCTAACTTTAATATAGTTCAAGAAATTGATGAAAAGGAAAACTATTCTAGCAATGATATGAAATCAAAATAGTGGTTTGGGGTTTTAGTTAGGATATGATGTTCCACCATGTACGTATGGTGGGCCCGAATATCTACAAACACTCGTCAACAAGTTTTCACCAAAAAATATTATTCCCTACAAAATAATCATGGGATCATTAGTCGATGAAGACTGATCAAAAACTAAATTACTATTATATCACTATAGAATAATAATAACTTTAAAGTACCTGGAAGTTTGGATACTTTTAAGGGAACGCCTTCATCGTCACTGATGATCAATACGCAATCCTTCACCGTTCCCGTACTAGGAACACGGGAACATCCAGGAAATGATGTTGCATCGGGACTTGTTGCATCTCCTATTGCAAAAAATGAAAACCATTATCAAATGCCTCCAAGAAATAATACTTCAAGGGAAATAAATTGGTGCAGAGCACCCATGGCACAAACAAAATCAAGGGATCTACATCGTAAACACATAACACTTAAACACATAACAAAAGAGAGAAAAAGAGGGATTTGTGTACCAGTAGATGGTGCAACAGTTGGTGCATTTAGGCTGTGTGTTGTTGACATGGCAGTCGGCAAGACATTTGTGGCTGTCCTAGATGGAGGCGGCATTGTCATATCATCATGGAAAGGAGCTGAAGAATAAAATTGTTAGAGCATGCATAAATATAGAACGCGTGGACTAGCATGGACAAGATTGTTAGAGCATTAAAAAAAAAGATTGTTCAAGCATGTATTGTCAATGATTATGATCATTCCTATATATATTCAGTGGAAAACACAAGTGGGGAATGGAACATGTGATCTACCTGAACCACTTGCAATACCGGCCTCATCATGGGAATGGGGTTCAAAATTACGCAAATAACTCTGTAAAGACAATGCATCCATATTTTAATTAATGTCATAAAAGAGCATAACATAAAAACCATTATTGAACTCTTGTAATAATTAAAAATTTCATTAATACTTACTTTAAAGTTTTCAGAAGTGCGCAACAACTCAGCTGCCCTGTCTTTTATTTCCTGAGTCTGAGGATGTATGGATACCAAACGTAGAAGTTCTTTCCCAATTTTATTTAGCAGCTTTTTAATGGAACCGATCAGGTCATCGATCTCTGCTAAATCAATAAAAAAAGGGTCCACAAGGGGGGACTCCTGAGGGACTGCAGGTTGCTTTCCCTCTCTCCGACCACCGGCCCTCTGTGACAACAATAGTATTAGTATTATCAAAATTACTCCAAAACAATGAAGAAAATAACATTAAAAAAAATAACATTTTGCTTCTATCTAGTTTGCACAATTACAATGAGTTTTACCTGCTCATGTGTAGATGAGCTAGGAATATTGTCACCATCACCTTCGGGCGGTTGCTCCATATTGTGCCCCTGTGTCAAAGATCAAGTATAAAAATGTTAGCCAAAAATTTAATAACTAAATGGTATGTTGGAGTCATTGATTAGAAGTTGGTTTAATAGTATGTACCACCCCCATGATAGTAGCCTCGTTTGTATCTATGCGGTTCAAATTGTAATCAATAAGCAGCTCTTCCCCTACACGTATTGATTTTATCGCACAGATGAATACATGATTTCCCTCGCGCGCCTCAAATATGCAATTGGGTTGCTTTATAGTTGACCCAGGTCGTGTACTATTTATAAAACCCACAATATTCCCTATTGCTTTTGGCCTTCCATCAATGTATATAGCCACACTTTTACTTTGATTATTGTCTTGCTGTTGTATATAATTTGCCGAGAGTGCATACCTACGCATACTTTTTTTATATTGAACAATATGCATCCAAATTTTGTAATCGTAACATGGTCCAACATACTCCATCAATTCAGAAACTTTTTTGTAAGACACCTTTATGCCATCCATAGAAAATAGGCCCAAACCATGTAATGATGATGGTGCTATGCGATATATCCTCTCATTAACACAAAATTCAGTGTTTATTGGAGGAAGTTCCTTGGGTACCCAATGTTTCTGTAGATGTTGGTACCTCAAGGGCACCTCGATGTCGCCTTTTGTCTCATCATCATAAGAACATGACCCCCCTTGAGCAAGGAAAAATTTCATGTGTTTATTGAATTTCCTTCTAGTCCTTTGACCTCTAGTTAATCTCCCTATTCTAGATAAACTACATGTCTCACTTTCCTCTTCTATTCCTATATTTCCCTCACTCGAGGAAGACACTTCTGACAAATACCTATTTGCTGGTACCTGCAAATGGGAGAGATCTTAGAAGACATCAATCTTACTATTGATAAGTGTATTAAATAGACTTTCTATAAGGTGTATTGACTTATACCTGTCGATCCATGAGACTGTGCGGGATGCTCTTGAAAGGGGTTCAATTTCCTGCAAATGTAATTCAATTATCGTGAGCATAATCACATCATAATCATAATCACATCCATCATAAGCATCACATAAAAATTAAAAACATTAAAACGTACACATTATAACACTTATAGCTTTTAAATAGATAATGAATAAACTATGTAACCATTTAAGACAAATATATTTCTATCAAGAAATGAATATTAAATACATTAAGGATTGATGGCATACCTTTAAATTTCATCATCATCATCCTCATCATCATCATCATCATCATCATCATCATCCTCGTCATCGTCATCATCGTCGTCGTCGTCGTCATCGTCGTTGTAGTCGTTGTCGTCATCATCAACATCATCATCATCAACATCAACATCATCTTCATCATCATCATCAGTAGCAGCATCATCTTCTTCTTCTTCTTCATGAAAATTTGTCTCAGGAACATCATCCAATAATTGTCGATCGTGATCATCATCTACATCATCTTCTACTTCTTCGGTATCTTCTTCTTCCATCGCATTATACTTTATCGGCCTTCCTCTCGGTTCATGTCTAACAACAAATGACCAACTCGGTTTATGTGAAACCTCTGAGTAAAATACCTGCTCACATTGGCTTGGAAGAACATAGGGCTCATCCCCAACTGGCTCAAACGACCTTGTATTAACCATTGTAAATCCATTATCATGTTCAATAACAGTTCTATTAGGATCATTTGGATTAAGTCGTAGCCTATACCATTTGACAACGAAGAGTACTAATTTGAAGGAACTAAAGTCACACTCAAGTATATCATCCAAAATGCCATAGTATTGATTTTTAGACTCTTGAGGATCTAAGTCATTTCTAGATGAAATATTAGTCACTTGAAAGACTGCAGTTATTCCAGAATCACAAGTTTTCTTCGTGTCATCCAACACTTTGACATGAAATTTTTGACCATTACAGAACATACCCTTGTGGTGTTTAACTTGCAATAATATGTGAAACATGTCAAAATTATTATATCGTGAGTTGATAAACATACGGGTGATTAATAATTTTGTACGTACCTAGAAATCTCTTAAACCATATGCTAAATCTATTTCCCTTTGCGTAACATTAGAATCTCCATTACGATGAGCTTCTTTAACCAATGAAGATACACCTTCCCATGTTAATGTGTGACCAGAATGTTGACATCGTTCAATCCATACTGTCATCCAATCAAGATTGTTTGCAATATACAAATGTAGTGCATCCCACTCTCGAGCAACTGTACAAAAAAAAAATAGACGACTTACAACCGATTTATTTTGAAGATTAAGAAATAATTTATTACAATAACATCTTATAATTTATTACCTGTCACTTTCCTCAATCTACCTTTCCCCATCAAGTACTCCCCTTTGAATTTTTTAAAAGGGTCAAGATCCCAAATGCGATCTACATGGATATTTGAAGCAAACTTAGGAAGATATTCAGTAATGTACACCATAGTCTGGTATACCATATATCCCTCTACCATAGAACCCTCAGGATGTGCTTTTTGTCGAACCAAAGCCTTCAAAGATTTCAAGTGCCTCTCAACCATCCACATTGACCTAGTGTGTGCAGGTCCACACAATTCAATCTCCTCAACTTGGTGTATGAGGTAGTGTTCTTGTGCATTGAAAAAAGTTGGAGGTAGACACTTTTGCATTTCACACAATAAATGAGGAATTCTTCTCTTCCAATAGTTTATATCTTCTTTATGGATTTCTTTAGATGACAACCACCTACATTAAGAGATTCAAGTCACAAAAAATATATAAATACGAGACTTTACAAAATAATATACAATAGATTACATAGCAAGAAAAACAAATCGCGAATATAATAAATATATACAACAAATTGAACAGATATTACTGCTTACCTCATGTATTTTCCAAGATCATATATCACTTGTTTGATGTTATTGTTGAAGTGCTCTGGGAGAGATAGAGGTAGCACGTACTGCAGTAATTATAAACCAATCATTTCATTATTTTCTAACATAACATAATGAATAGTACACGTAGTTTATGAATATATTGTAAATACAGAAGAACATAACTTACCTTGATGAAAGTATGCCAATCATGCGTTTTGAGCCCTGGCCCAAATTCACTTTTCTTTGATATGAGATTGCTTATGTTCCCAGCAAATCCTGTGGGAAATCAAATTTTTCGTATGACTTCTTTTATGGAATCACTTTGCTGCTCCGTTAATAACCAAGGAAGGGCACTTATATTAATCTGATCTCTATTGCTATTTGAGTGAATGAAATTCTTCAGTGCATGATTGGATTAATGAATGTCATTACAAATTTTGACAATTTTTTCTTTGTCACGCCTTCCATCCAGTATTTTCCACAATGTCTCTGTTATATTCTTTCCAACATGCATAAGATCAAACAAATGCACAATTTGTAGGTCCTCGTAGTAGGGCAACCTACTAAATTGTCTGGGATAGCTTTTTAGTCCCTTTGGAAGGTTGTCAGTAGTGCCTTGACGACCTTCACGATCATCAATTACATAATTAGTAAACAAAAATCACAATAGAAATATATAAATTACAAACATAAACCATTAAGTGGAATGACATTACCTCGACGATTAATTCTATTATATTCCAACTTCCATAGGCGAGGTGTCATTCTTCGTGGCTTTGATGTAGTCTCTTCTTTCCCATTGAAAAGATTTTTTTCCATACTTCGATACTTATGATGCCTGTGGAGGAAGTGTCTGTACTCATCAAACACATGCTTTCCTAAACTTTTTGAATGACGAGATTTCATCTTTGGACCACAAATTGGACATGCAAATTTTCCCTTTGTTTGAAGACCTACAAGATAATGATATAATTGGATTATTAAATATGTTGATTTTTATAATTAGAATTATCATGCGCAACTTGAATTCACTATAACATACCACAAAAATGTGTTAGCCCTGGGGCATCATGTATTGTCCATACAAGTATTGCATGGAATTGAAATTGTCTTTGTCCTATTGGTCTAGACACGTCATACATAGTGACACCATTCCATAACTCCACCAACTCATCAATAAGAGGCTCAATATATACATTCATATCTTTAACTTGATATTTACCTACTTGAATGAACAGTAACATTACATAATTATTGTGACCATTTTACTGTAAGATTTGTAAGTACATGTAAATTAATAACTATCAAATGATAAAATACCTGGAACAATCATTGCCAACATAATGTGCTCCCTCTTTATTGACATCCACAGAGGAATGTTATTGTTGATAACAAAAATAGGCCACACCGAGCAAACAGATCTCATCTCTCCAAATGGATTGACACCATCCGCTGCCAATGAAAGCCTGAGATTACGAGGTTCTTCTTTGAAGTGTTGCCACTTTTCCTCTATGTGCATAAATGCCGAACCATCCGCAGGGATTCGAATAATGTCATCTCAACTTCTATTATGTGCATGGTAATCCATAAATTGTGCCAAGCTAGTACACCTGAATAATTGTCGCATCCGTGGAATAATGGGGATGTAACGAAGAACCTTGTGAGGCACCTTTTTTGTTATTCGATCTATTCGATATCTACTCGTATGACATACAGGGCATTGTGTTGCAAATTCATGTTCTTTATAATATATAATATGATCATTGGGACAAGCATGTATTGCTTGATACTCCATTCCAATATCTTTCATAATAGCAGATAATTCTCGATATGAGCGAGGTAGAATATTTGATGGTGGTAACAAAAACTCGCCTATCAATCTACAGCAAAAAATATAAGTTGTTAATATAAACAATATTAGTGGTACATTATTCACCCTTTGTTAACTATAAAGACATATATGACATACCTTAACATATGTGACATTGTTATGTTGGATAAACCATTCATAACCTTCAAGTTCAACAACAACAATACAACAGAGAGAAGAGTTGTTTGGGAGTCTTTGTATAGGGGCTCGTATGCCTTCTCAAGTAGAGGTACATCAAGGCTATCATCATCATCGTGATCAGATCCGCTTGGACTAAATGTGTCATGGATCAATGTATTTATACCATCATCTTCAATTGTGTTTTCTAACGCATGATCGTCATCTTCCATGGGATCATTATCTTCACCTTGGATATTCGCACCCCCATGTTCCTCCATATCATGTACTTCCCTGGGGAGATCAACCTATATAAAATTGATTAACATAAATAAACCATGATCTTCAACTCATCATCAAGTGATTTCATATGTATATAAATTGTTAAAATGATATAATGAACAACTTACCAGTGGATGATAGTCATGCCCCCCTTCAATGTGACCATTCTCCCTACAATGTCTCTTAACTGTTTTGATTAGCAATCTTCTACGGTTTAAGCCCTTACAAATTTTGCAGGGACAATAACATTTTCCATCACCTTTTCTTTTCAAGTTAGACCACAATCTAGCGATTGTCTCCCTATTTTGTTCTTCACTTATATTATCTGACATGATCGTTCTTCGCAGGAAGCAAAAATTGGGTTATGAAAACTTCGGTCTACAACTTTCAGTGACTAAGCAAAATTGTCAAAAGTACACAAATCTTCTTAGACCTAGTTAAATCCTTTAATATTTTAAAAGTCTAGTTAAAATATACATTAGATTAAAAAATATACAATTTTCATGCCTGAGCGCGCGGCTACGACTAGTGCAATGGTCTTCTTGCTTAGCTCTAGAAGCTCTCTAGCAATCAAAACATATAAGCTACAAGGCCTAACAGCAATTTCAAAACATATAAGCTACAAGGCAAGACATATTACATGACATGGCAAAAGGATTAAAATATACATTAGATTAAAATATATACAATTTTCAAACCTGAGCGCGCGGCTATAACTCGTGCAATGGTCTTCTTGCTTAGCTCTAGAAGCTCTCCAGAAATCAAAACATATAAGCTATTAGAATTCATTAACTTTCTGTAATTGGAAAACTCTATTTGATATTAGACCGTAAACTACTACTATTCTCTCCATAAGAACTAAGTAAAAAATTATTTCAAGTTCACATCCATGATTCCCTTTAGATTAAAATATACAGCAAAAATAAGCTAAAAGTCTAGTTAAAATATACATTAAATTAAAAAATATACAATTTTCAAACCTGAGCGCGCGGCTATAACTCGTGCAATGGTCTTCTTGCTTAGCTTTAGAAGCTCTCCAGCAATCAAAACATATAAGCTACAAGGCCTAATAGCAATTTCAAAACAAGGGTCATCAAAAGAACCAAAAACAATGTGTGCAAACAATACCTTGTGAAGTGGTATAGACAATTAGAAGATGCTACTATGTGCTAGGGAACTTCTTAGAACTGTTGGTATATTCTTACAACTTGTTACACCTGGGATATTCTTCTCTGTAGATGCTACTGTGTGCCATGGTCCAAACGGGCCCATAAATGTGGTTGAATAGCAATACATTCAAGTGGCTTACACAAGGGAAAGTCACTGTGATATATCCTCATGTGTGACTGTCCTTGTCACAAATGAGGACATCTCACAGTGACTGTCCCTTGTGTAATTGCCACTTGAATGAGGTCAGTCACTGTAAAGACAACATGATAATGTACACATACAATGAGTGTACATTATCATGTTGTCTTTACAGTGGCTGCCCTCATGTTGTATATTCTTCTCTGTAGATGCTACTACGTGCTAGGGAACTTCTTAGAACTTTTGGTATATTCTTACAACTTGTTACACCTGGGATATTCTTCTTTGTAGATGCTACTGTGTGTTGTGGTCCAAACGGGCCCATAAATGTGGTTGAATAGCAATACATTCAAGTGGCAATTACACAAGGGACAGTCACTGTGAGATGTCCTCATGTGTGACTGTCCTTGTCACAAATGAGGACATCTCACAGTGACTGTCCCTTGTGTAATTAAGTATTGTGGGGAAGCATTCTAAATAACCAAAGCCGCTAACAATAAATTCAACACAGATATGTCCTCATTTCTGGGTATTTTAGCTCTCTAACAGCTGAATACCAGATTAAATAATAATGACAAAAGAAAAATAAACCCAACGTACTCAAAAATTGTAGCTGTGATTTTGCGGAGGGAATCTCTCTTGGCGCTGTTGAAAACACAAATGACAACCCGCTTGATTTCGCAGAGGGAATCTCTCTCGGTGCTGTTCAAAACACAAATGACAACCCGCTTTGTTCAAAACACAAATGATAACCCGCTTGATTTCGCGGAGGGAATCTCTCTCGGCGCTGTTGAAAACACAAATGACAACGTTCCTTTTTTTTTTTGCACTTATATCCCGACCAACATAAGGTCCATTTGTAATACAACATGATAATGTACACTTACGGTGAGTGTACATTATCATGTTGTCCTTAGAGTGACTATCCTCATTTGTTGAAGAAGAAAAGCATTAATGTGGCTGAATAGCAATACATTCAAGTGGCAATTACACAAGGGACAGTCACTATGAGATGTCCTCATTTGTGACTGTCCTTACAGTGAGTGTACATTATCATGGTGTCTTTAGAGTGACTGTCCTCATTTGTTGAAGAAGAAAAGCATTAATGTGGTTCAATAGCAATACATTCAAGTGGCAATTACACAAGGGACAATCACTGTGAGATGTCCTCATGTGTGACTGTCCTTGTCACAAATGAGGACATCTCACAATGACTGTCCCTTGTGTAATTCAAGTGGCAATTACACAAGGGACAGTCACTGTGAGATGTCCTCATTTGTGACTGTCCTTACAATGAGTGTACATTATCATGTTGTCTTTAGAGTGACTGTCCTCATTTGTTGAAGAAGAAAAGCATTAATGTGGTTCAATAGCAATACATTCAAGTGGCAATTACACAAGGGACAATGTCATGAGCCGTGACATATTGAACTTAGTATAATAATAAAATGATTAGATGATATATAATAATCTATTATTAATGGTATATAACAATAATATATAATTATTATCAAAAGATAATAATAATATATAGTTAGCATAATAAGTAATATGTTAATTAAATAATATTAAAATATTAATAAATAATATAATTATGATTATAATTATAATATAAATTAATAATAAATAATTATTAATAAATTATATATATTATATTATAATAATATATTAAGTAATAATATTAAATCAATTATTGATATAATAATTTTAATATATAAATAATATTAATAAACCTCTCAATATAAAACAATATGTTATCACTATAATAATATTTATTATAATATTATTAATATTACTAACATCATTAATTATAATATTTAATAATAAAAATAACATTAATAATAATAATAATAATAATAACGTTTAAAGCAATATCGAATATCTGTAATCGATATACATCTACATTAAACATCTGCATTATCTATCACGATGAGGAATGAAGAAGTGATACAACAATCACTAGTCATTACACATCGATACCATGAGAGGATGATTAATGAACCAAATACTATGAAGTCAAGATCAACATGATATGAATAAGGGATAGGTTGCTATGTGTTTCAGAAGATGTATTGATAAGCAAGAAGGATAACCATTCATATATTATAAATAATCATTAATTGCACAAGTTTAGACAATGACATATCCGATAAAGCAATATCAAACATGAAGACCCGCTAGCAAATATGCACCATCACTTCCTATGTTATCATGACAATAACATAAACTAGATTGAATTCTACTATCTATATCAATAGACACCACATAGGAGGATATCGACTAAAGGATTGAAAGATTATCGATTGTCTGAGATAAACCACATCTTGTAGAAACACAAAAGCATCAGTGATTATATCACAAGCTATTGATGAATGAGGCATCAGTCATGGATAATAAGTACAATGTATCCTTAAGTATTAACAGGAATGGAAGTCAATTTGAAGATCAAACTCCATTACTAGAAATCAACCAATAAATGGACAATTATCAGAAAATGATATCGACTTATATCAGAGTAGAAAGATTGGATATCATCATAACAATATGGGATAAGGCAAGAGTTAATATTGATTGACTAAATACTAATGATAGTTAGACCAAACTAATACAAACACAATGGATGTTAACTACTGGTTGCACTACCAATTAGGGAAGATTACCTTCATAAAAAGATTTGATATTGAGTCAATCTGGGAGTTATCTATGATCAGAAAATAATGAAATAATATTATGTGAACTGTCGGATTATGGAAAGGTGTGATTAAAAAAGGGACATGGAGGAAGAAACAAGACACGTCTCATTCATAGCATCTCTTCATTTGTTAAAGACAATATAAGAATGCATTCTCGTCAGTCACTCAAGGCATCATTAGAACTTTATTTACTTATCCATATTTGGATATACTCAATAGAGCATCTGCCTTTGGCAGTTTGGTTTCAAGTTTATCATTGTAGATCAGAGACAACACCATGATTGCACAGATAGAAAGGATAGTCAGAAACAGCATCAATATTTGAAGTTGCAAGCATATAATTCAGAATCTGAAATAGCAACATATCACTCATAGCAATATTACACATTTGCATAATTACATCATCATATCAGACACAGCAAATACATTGCTGTAAGCAATACTTATTGATTGCATATCGATATTGTTTATATCAGACATACCATCATTATACTATCACTATAAGTGATAGGAAACATCATATTCACAGCATATTTCATATCATTATATCCGAGAGTGCTATTAAACATATTGGTATCAATATCATCTTGCACACATATTGTGATTGAATCTGAAATAGCGGTTGATATCTTAAGTAACCTCCATTACTTAGTTTAATTGTAAGTATCTGATAGAGTAAGTCTGAGAAGTGGAGTAATTGTTCCTGTTTTCCAAGTTAGCCAAAAAGGGGACATTACAGACAATCACTATGAGATGTCCTCATGTGTGACTATCCTTGTCACAAATGAGGACATCTCACAATGACTGTCCCTTGTGTAATTCAAGCGGCAATTACACAAGGGACAGTCACTGTGAGATGTCCTCATTTGTGACTGTCCTTACAGTGAGTGTACATTATCATGTTGTCTTTAGAGTGACTGTCCTCATTTGTTGAAGAAGAAAAGCATTAATGTGGTTCAATAGCAATACATTCAAGTGACAATTACACAAGGGACAATCACTGTGAGATGTCCTCATGTGTGACTATCCTTGTCACAAATGAGGACATCTCACAATGACTGTCCCTTATGTAATTCAAGCAGAAATTACACAAGGGACAGTCACTGTGAGATGTCCTCATTTGTGACTGTCCTTACAGTGAGTGTACATTATCATGTTGTCTTTAGAGTGACTGTCCTCATTTGTTGAAGAAGAAAATCATTAATGTGGTTCAATAGCAATACATTCAAGTGGAAATTACACAAGGGACAATCACTGTGAGATGTCCTCATGTGTGACTGTCCTTGTCACAAATGAGGACATCTCACAATGACTGTCCCTTGTGTAATTCAAGCAGCAATTACACAAGGGACAGTCACTGTGAGATGTCCTCATTTGTGACTACCCTTACAGTGAGTGTACATTATCATGTTGTCTTTAGAGTGACTGTCCTCATTTGTTGAAGAAGAAAAGCATTAATGTGGTTCAATAGCAATACATTCAAGTGGCAATTACACAAGGGACAGTCACTGTGAGATGTCCTCATTTGTGACTGTCCTTACAGTGAGTGTACATTATCATGTTGTCTTTAGAGTGACTGTCCTCATTTGTTGAAGAAGAAAAGCATTAATGTGGTTCAATAGCAATACATTCAAGTGGCAATTACACAAGGGACAATCGATCACTGTGAGATGTCCTCATGTGTGACCTTTGTGAAGGCAAGTGCCAATTTGTACCGAAGTTACCAATATTGTGGCAAAAGTGGGAATGAAGCATTTAGGGGTCAAATTGGGCAAAGAAGTGTAGAAGTGGCCTATGTGAGGTCTAAATAGCCTAACTAAGTCATGGTTAGGGTCTTATGGTGTTTGAACAATAAGTTTTGAACCAAAATCCCAAAGGTTGTAACAAGTTGTCAATGTTGTCATTCACAACATTGACAACATTTGTGCAAGGGAGCATTTTCGAGTAAGATGGTTATGTAACTATATGAAACCATTGAATTAGGCATCAGATCAACTATAAGAGGCCTCCATCAATCTGTGCAAAAGGTTGGGGGGAAAAACATTTGGAATTAAGAAGATTTGTAGAGTAACACGGTTTTAGTGAATTCTTGAGTTTTTTTGTTTCTTTTTTTTCAGTTGATTAATGGATTAGATAGCTCGCAGTGTCTATTGGAAAAGTTAGTACAAGTTGTTTTTTTATTCTGTGTTGTGTTTTTTTTGAGTTTTGAAGCATTCCAACTAGTTTGTTAATTCTTTTGTTAAGTACCCTATCATTGGTTTGAACCAGGCAGGTTGAACAAATGGAGTCTTAGCTCATAATTCCATTGTCAATTTTGTACGGGCTCTTGGAATGGGTGAGGAGACTCCATGTACTATATGTTTGGAAGGAGGGGCCCTGGGAAGCTCATTGTTTGCAATGATGTCCTAGGTGAGTCAGTTGAGCACAGTTAGGGATGACAAATCATTACAAGAAGATTACAACAAGTTGAATGCATTGGTTGCTTCAACTAAAATCTCATGGAGAGGTAGACACACATCTAAAGAAGCCCCAAGTCAAATTAGAAGATTGGGTGAGTTTCTTTGGCTGCTAAGAAAACAAACTCTTAGTCAGACTGTCCAAGTTGTGTCAAAATACTTGTTTTCAGGCATGGCTGTAGCAGTTGGTGTACAAAAAATCTAGGAGGAGAAGACCTTAGATATCTTGGAGTTCTCAATAAAGGGCATCTGAATCCTAAGCCCTTTAGGTGGCTTAATATAAACAAAAAGGCTTGACAAAGGCTTAATTGCTAGCAGCCTATTTTTGGGTGCAATTGGCATGGTTTGATGAACCGGATTGAAGTACTGATGAAAAGTATAGGTGAAGGAGTAATATTGAAACCAATAGAGGTCCTAGTGGCCAGCCTCTCCATGGAGTAAAGTTCTAGTTGAATGTGTTTCAATTTGTGAAGACAAGACTAGGAGTGTCCTAGTAGCTAGATTGGTATTGAGCAGAGTTAGTTGTATTTCTTGTTGGTGTGCACTAGTTGAAGGAGTGGGATCTTGGGTAGAGATACCTAAAGAGTGTAGGGATAGTTAAGTACCCTATCAAGTCAAAACATTGGCCTAAAGAGACCCTAGTGAAGGATAGGGAGTGAGCAAGACAAAGTGTTACATCAATTAACAAGATCATTTTTTTGTAATTGTGTACATTATCATGTTGTCTTTACAGTGACTGTCCTCATTTGTTGAAGAAGAAAAGCATTAATGTGGTTCAATAGCAATACATTCAAGTGGAAATTACACAAGGGAATATCACTATGAGATGTCCTAAGTGTGACTGTCCTTGTCACAAATGAGGACATCTCACAGTGACTGTCCCTTGTGTAATTGCCACTTGAATGAGGACAGTCACTGTAAAGACAACATGATAATGTACACAAGTACCGTGAAGGTAGTCGCAAGTTAGGGCTGTTTCATTGCATACCCGAAACAATGAAGACATTACAGTCCACAAAACATTTGTGCTTGAAAGATGAACAAATAAAATTAAACTTCTCAATAACCAAAGCCGCTAACAATAAATTCAACACAGATATGTCCTCAT
The DNA here is from genome assembly GCA_027943335.1 of Chamaecyparis obtusa. Lineage (NCBI taxonomy): Eukaryota > Viridiplantae > Streptophyta > Pinopsida > Cupressales > Cupressaceae > Chamaecyparis > Chamaecyparis obtusa. The sequence goes on along the minus strand of BSBK01012914.1, from coordinate 42,115 downwards.
TTCTGGGTATTTTAGCTCTCTAACAGCTGAATACCAGATTACATAATAATGACAAAAGAAAAATAAACCCAACGTACTCAGAAATTGTAGCTATGATTTCGCGGAGGGAATCTCTCTTGGCACTGTTGAAAACACAAATGACAACATTCTTGTTTTTTTTGCCCTTATATCCCGATGTGATTTCGCGGAGGGTTACGGTGCTGTTGAAAACACAAATGACAACGTTCCTTTTTTTTTTTGCCCTTATATCCCGACAACATCGCAATTGCAAGTTAGGGTTGTTTCACTGCATACCTGAAACAATGAAGACGTTACGGTCCACAAAACATTTGTGCTTAAAAGATGAACAAATAAAATTAAACTTCTAAATAACCAAAGCCGCTAACAATAAATTCAACATAGATATGTCCTCATTTCTGGGTATTTTAGCTCTCTAACAGCTGAATACCAGATTACATAATAATGACAAAAGAAAAATAAACCCAATGTACTCAAAAATTGTAGCTGTGATTTCGCAGAGGGTTATGGTGCTGTTGAAAACACAAATGACAACGTTCTTGTTTTTTTTGCCCTTATATCCCGATGTGATTTCGCAGAGGGTTACGGCGCTGTTGAAAACACAAATGACAATGTTCTTATTTTTTTTGCCCTTATATCCTGATGTGATTTCGCGGAGGGTTACGGCGCTGTTGAAAACACACATGACAACGTTCCTTTTTAATTTTGCGCTTATATCCCGACAACGTCGCAATTACGACAGTGCCAAATGTATTGTCATCGCAAATTGCGACGGTGTCGGGCTATATTTGAAAAAAAAAGGCCAAAACCGCATGACATTTGCCTACCGTCACAAATTGCCGTCGCAATTTCACCCCAAATGTATTAGTGTGACTATTGAAAATTTCTTGAAGTAATAGCAAAGACACTCCCTCTTTGACAACACATGCCAAAGACAATTCACATATTACCGGTGTAAACTAATGTACCTCAAGTACTGATTCATATGCAATGATTCCTTGAATATGCTGCATCAACTTGTTGATTTTCAATCATGTTCTGGTTGATGCATCACTAAAACTATATTTAGTGAGCCTCGGATAGGGGAATGACCCCTAACTTACCTCTTAGATACACAAATGCATCCTTGGGTAATGGTTTGGTGAAAATGTCTGCAATCTGCTCTTTTGTATGAATATATTCTAATCTGATTTCCTTTTTCTGCACCAATTCTCTGACAAAGTGATATTTAATAGCAATGTGCTTGGTTTTGGAATGCATTACTAGATTCTTTGAAATATTTATTGCACTTGTATTGTCACAAAATATAACAACTAGTTCTTTGATCTCAACCTTCATACCTTGTAATAATTGTTTAAACCAAACAATATTTGAACAATTTACTGCAGAAGCAACATATTCTGCTTCAGCTGTGGATTGAGATGTGCAATTTTGCTTTTTACTGGTCCAGGATACCAGTCTTTTTCCAAGAAAAAATGCTCCACCACTTGTACTTTTTCTGTCATCAATGTTCCCTGCCCAATCAGCATCAGTAAACACTTTTAAGTCTAGATTTCCTCCAAATTTATACCACAAACCATATTCTTCAGTTCCTCTTAAGTACCTTAAGATTCTTTTGATTGCCATCATATGATTTTCCTTAGGTTTTGCTGAGAATCTTGCTACTATACCGACTGCTAAGGCAATATCAGGTCTTGTATGTACTACATACTACAATTTTCCAATCATAGATCGGTATAAGGTCTGACCTACTTCTTTTGAATCATCATTTTTGGTAAGTTTCAGTCCAGTACACATGGGTGTACCAACTGGTTTTGAATCTTCCATACCAAACTTCTTAAGTATTTCCTTAATGTATTTAGATTGAGTAATGTATACACCATTCTTGCTTTGCTGAATTTGAAGACCAACAAAGAATTTTATTAAACCAAACATAGACATTTCAAATTCTTTGTTCATTTGCTCTGAAAATTATTTGCACTGATCATCATTCCCTGTAAATATAGTATCATCTACAAATATTTCTGCCAATACAATTTTGTCATCCGGTCCTTCTTTAATATACAGATTGTTGTTATCATTGGCTCTTTTGAAATTAATCTGAATCAGATAGTTATAGAGTCTTTCATACCATGCTCTAGGAGCTTGTTTCAAACCATACAATGCTTTGTGTAACTTGCAGACCATGTCCTTTTTATCTGGATCAACAAAACCTTCAGGTTGCTCAATGTAGACTTCTTCATCAAGAATTCCATTGAGAAATGCAGATTTTATATCCATCTGATATACCTTAAATCCTTTATGTGCTGCATAAGCAAGTAGAGTTCTTACACCTTCTAATCTTGCAACAGGAGCAAAAGTTTCACCATAATCTATACCTTCTTCTTGAGAATAATCTTTACATACCAATCTAGCTTTGTTTCTAGATACTTGACCGTCTTCATTCAACTTATTCCTGAATACCCATTTTGTTCCAATTACATTCTTATCTTTAGGTCTAGGTACAAGAGTCCATGTTTTGTTCTTTTGTATTTGTTCTAATTCTTCATTCATTGCTTCAATCCAACTTTCATTTTTCAATGCATCTTTGATATTTCTAGGTTCAAAATCAGTAAGCAGACATGTACCTTTTAGCTTACTTCTTGTCATAGTACCATCTGATTTGTTTCCAATAATTTGATCTGGTGTATGATGCCTTCTGACATATTTGGCTAGTATAGGTTCCTTGCTTTTTGAATGAGTCATGTTGTTGTCTTCTAGGATCTCTTCTTCAGGTTGCTCTGGCTTGGTAGATATTTGCTCGGTAACTTCAAGCTGAGACTCGGTTTGAATTTCTTCCTGTGACTCGGTTTGAACTTCTTCCTGTGACTCAGTTACTGTGCTAGGCTCGGTAGATATAGTTTCCTTATTGATAGTTGTGTCTGGCAATGTTTCAGGTTCAATGTAAATGAATCTCCTGTAGTTTTCAGGTTCCCTTTTGCTTTCTTCTTCAGTCTTTTCTGCAAACTCATCAAATTTTACATGTATACTTTCTATGACTTTGTGAGTAGACAAGTTCAGACATTTGTATGCCTTACTTTTGCTAGAATATCCTAGGAATATTCCTTCATCACTTTTCACATCAAATTTATTTCTTCTGGATTCTTTTAAGATATAACACTTGCTACCAAATACTTTCATGTAACTTACATTGGGTTTATAGCCATACCATAACTCATAAGGAGTTTTGAATGTGTCTTTCTTCAATTGTACTCGGTTCAAGGTATGAACTGCAGTACTGATAGCTTCCTTCCAGTACTTTATGGTGATGTTCTTTTCTATCATTAAAGTCCTTTCACAATCCATAATAGATCTATTTCTTCTTTTAGATATTCCATTCTGCTTAGGAGTTCTAGGAGCTGATACCTGTCTTTTGATTCCTTTTTCAATGCAAAAGTTGTTAAATTCATGGGAGATGAATTCACCACCTCTGTCTAATCTTAAGCATTTCAATCTTTTCCCTATTTCCTTTTCCACTCTTGCCAAGTACCATTTGAACTTTTCAAATGCTTCTGACTTTTCTCTTAAATACATAACAGTCATCATTCTAGAATAATCATCAATGAAAAGAATAAAGAATTTATCTCCAGTGTAGCTTTCTATTCCAATAGGTCCACATAAATCAGTATGCACAATTTCCAAAATCTCTTTAGACTGATAGTTCTTACTCTTAAAACTAGTCTTACTCATTTTGCCAATCTGACAATTCTTACATAGACCAGTATCAGGTTTCTTCAAAGTAGGAATGCCTCTTACCTTCTTGAATTTGCTTATTTTCATCATGTTATCAAAATTCACATGACATAACCTTTTCTGCCATAGCTAACTTTCTTCAATTTGAGCAATAAAACATGAATATTCACTGAGATCAAGATAAAATAAGTTACCTTTTGTTTGTTTGCCTGGTCCAATGAGTTTTCCTTTTCCATCCAGCAGTCTTGCTTGACTACTCATGAATTCAACCTTGAAACCAATGTTGATTAGCTGTGCTACACTTAGAAGATTATGTTTTAGTCCTTCAACCCAATAAGCATTATCACATATGAGTTCTTTGGTTAATGAGATTCTTCCTTTTCCTTTTATACAACAAGGTTCATTGTTTCCAAATCGTACATTGCCACTATCACTGTCTTCTAGGTATTCAAATTTTGTCTTGTCACCAGTCATGTGATGTGAACATCCACTGTCTATTATCCATATATCATCTTTGCTTATATGAGAAATAAGTGCCATCTTATCTTCATCATCATCAGATTCATCTTTTATAGCAATAAAGACAATTTCTTCTTCACTATCATCAGAATCTTTAGCCATAAAACATGTTTTCTTACCTTTATCCTTGAATGATTTGAAATTTTTTTTGCCATAGTACTTGTGACCTCTCTTCTCTTCCTTGGCCTACTTGTTTGGGCACCTAGCTGCAATATGTCCAATTTCTTCACATGAAAAATAGATTAAAGGAGTTTTACCTTTATATTTACCTTTCCCTTTAGAGTACTTCTTTGCAAGTAGTGCTTCTACAATTTCAAGATCACTATCAGAACTTTCTTCTGATACTTCTTCACTTTCTGACTGAACTTCTTTTATTTTCTTGTTCTTCCTTAGTGAAACCTTGGCCTCAAATGCTGACTCAATATTTTTGGAAATTGGAACATAGTTGTCATAGTTGTCTAATTCAAAGGCTGTCAACTTCCAACTAAAGCATCCAAAGTTATATTGTGGTTTGTTTCACATCTTCTTTCTTGAATAGCTGATACTCTTATTGCATAGATAGGGAGTAATGTTCTGAGTACCTTGCTTATAATAGTTTCATCAGTGATTGTTCCTCCAGAAGCTCTAATTGCACTAACACTTGCTTTGATCCTTTCAACATATTTTGCAATGTTTTCATCTTCTTTCATATTCATCTTGTCAAACTATCCTCTTAGGCTTTCTGCTTTGGCTCTTTTCACATTTGCATCACCACCATATATTTTCTTCAGTTTGATCCACATTTCATATGCAGTAGTGCATTCTTTAATTTCATCAAATTCTTCATAGCTAAGAGCTGATGCAATGTCTATCATCATGGTGTTATGACTCTTTTTCTCTGCAATGTCTTCAACAGTTAATGCGCCAGTAGGAACTGTGTATTCTTCATCAATGTATTTGCATCCTGAATCACCAATGGAAGCCAGATGAAGCCTCATGAGACCTTGTCATGCTGAAAAGTTATCTCTATTGAGCTTTGGAATTTCTCTCTTGTAAGACATCCTGATCTTTAGCTTAGGTCCTTGAAACCCTTCCTGCAAGCACCAAAAGCTCTGATACCAATTGATGGAATATGGATGAAGTGAGTGAGAGGGGGGGGTGAATCAGTCAACCATAAAACACTTCACTATTATTTCTTTCCAGATCCCTTAGGATATCTTAATGAATATTATCTGTTTAACACTCGGTAAATAGATTGCAGTAACTTGGTAGATGCAGAGAGTATTAGTAAAATTATTTTTTAGATATTCATCACCACTTGTATATGATTAAGATAACTATTAAGAACACAAGAGACACAGGATTTAACATGGAAACCCAATATGGGAAAAACCACCAATGTATCTAGAACTGATTTTCACTTTTCTGAAGTGATGCCCGGTTAGAAGCCAACCCGGTAAAAGGTTACAAAACACACTGTTAGGTGTGACCTTGTTAGAGGATTTAATCACCCTGCTAGGAGTGGCTTGGTAAGAGGTCTTGAGAATAATTCAATGGAATTGTCACCTTGTTAGAGGATTTACAATATGGTTGTTAAACCAACTCGGTTAAGAGATTTAGAATTCACTGTTACAATGATAAAAAGGTAACAATGAAAATGACCTGTCTAATAATGCAACTACCTTGCTGATTACAGATCTCTGTTCTATATAAGTGAGATCCTTCCTAATCGAATATATCTTTGTTGCTCCTCAAGGATATCTGGTCATCCTTCACAATTTCGCACACAACTTTCCTATCTTTCTTCTATATATCTTCTTCTATATTTCTTCTTCATTTTTCACACTTGACCTTTTATTTATATGATTTTAGATTTGTCAAATCGGCATTACTTAGTATAACAGTTGGCTGAATTAAGAAAACTTTATTTGCAAAGATCCTTCAAGGGCCAACAGTGCTAAGTGACCATAATGAAATTTTCTACAATCTTTTGGAGACCGAGAGAACTCGGTAAACACTAATAATCCTTTTTCTTTGATAACCGAGGGAACTCGGTAAATGCTAACTGTTCTTTGACAACCAAGTAAACTCGGTAAATGCTGATTTTTCTTTGATAACCAAGTGAACTCGGTAAACACTAATTTTAATGCCAGCCAGACCGACTGAGCTCGGTAGGTACTGATTGTTGCGGACTATGACATTGTGTGACATCAAAGACAATACATAATTTGAATAGCAATTTTCTTCAGACAATTGTTTCCAACACAATGTGCTTTTGCATTATGTCCATGATGGGAAGGATCATGTTCTGAATATCTAGCAGTGTTGACCGGATCTTTGTATCTTCTTTTAATAATTCTAACTGCCTATTTGATAGGAATGTGATTTTCATATGATGTGCAGAGCTTGAACTAGGTTCAAGTTGCAACCTCTGTACACTGTCCTTCAGATCCTCATCAATCTTATTCAATTTATCCTTGACTTCCTTAGTGAACTCGGCAACATTACATAGCTTAGCAACAAGTGAGGTAACATTGGAATAGGAGGACTCAATATCTGTCAAAACTGAAGATAATTCTACCTGATTAATAGCTATATGCTGAGCAACATGCTCAAGCACTTTATTGTCAAATTTCTTCTCGGCTTTCTCAATAATCTTCTCTGACGCAAAGGAATCCTCATGGAACTTGTTTACTGCCTTAGCTAACTATAACAAAATATGTTAAGAGGAGTCAACTTTAATACCTAATGCTTCTGACAAAATATCCTTTGCATCTTCAATAATTTTATATTCCTTGTCCCTTTCTTCTTTTAGTTTCTTCTGCTTTGCTTTCTTTTGGAGGAGTTCACCAATGTTTTGCATTTGATCTACTGAAAGATTTGCAAAGTCTAATTTTGGAATCTCTATCTCCTCATCTAAGTCTATATCCTCTTCTACATTCTTACTCAAAAATATTGTACTCGGTTGAGCCTTAGGATCAACTGTTATTGCACTTAATGCCTTTGTATAAGTTATTGTAGACATTGTAGGACTAGCTGTGAAAAATGATAAACTACTGACTGTAATACTTGAAGGGCTCAAAACTAAAGTATTCACAATTGTAGAATCAAAAACTAAAATACTTACTGAAGTATCCAGAACTGAGGTACTTACTACTGGAAAACTTGATATGGAAGTAGGTACTGAAGTAGATACAGGAGACTGCAACTCGGTAAAAGAGGTGGTTGTCGATGATTCATTGAGTTGTGCTAGTGATGATTTGACATTTGATGTATCTGTGGAAGTTGTCATAATCATACTTGAAGTTATCTTCATGCTAGGTGTAGCAACTTTTGCTGGAGAGTGAGGAAGTGAGGCAATGACTTCTGCAGCTATCCGAACAATATTATCTTCCTCATCACTTTGCTTGTCTACCTTAGTATCTTCTTCATGTTCATCACTGTCATCATCAATATCCTTGATTATCATAGTTTCGACACTTAGTTTGTGAAGATTATAGATGTTTTTCCATGTGGCAGTGGCACTCTTCACAACCGACTCAATATCTTTGATCAAAATCAAACAACTGTTGAATTTGAGTGTCATCTTAATTTCATTATCTATCAATGCCTTATTAATTTTAGCATTTTTCAAACTTGGCATTAATTGCCTCAAGGTTTGAGCATAGTTGTCCTTGACAGTTTGTCTTGCATTGGACCATCTCAACTTAATTTTGTTCAGCAGAGTTCCTGGGATTTGAGAAGCTATCTCTTCAGGTGAGTATTTCCATCTTCCTATTTTCTCGATAACAACATCTTCAATTTCATGTTGCTCTTCCTCAGATTTGATTTCATATTTTAGAGATTTGAAGTTTGCAATTCCAGATCCTTCTTTCATATCCTTGATCTTTTCTTTTAATGAAGGAGGAGGCCTTTTGAATACTATTTCTTCACTGTCTTTGCCTGCCTTGCCTCTTGCACTCCTTCTTGTAAATACTGCAGAGGGTTGCTTGAGTGCCTTGGTGATAATTACTTTTCCTTCTTTGCTGGTACTTATTCTTCTTCCTCCTCATCCTTTTTCTCTTCTTCTTCTTCAAAGTCCTCTCCTTTTTCCTTGGTTGACATTAGAGGTGTGCTAGCTAGTATTTTGGCCATCCTCTTTCTTCCTTTGTTAACCGCCTGTGGAAGCTTTATACTAAGCTCAATTCTCTCCTTAGCTTCTTCATATGTCCCAAAATATGGTGCCTTTGGATTAACAGGTTGATTAATTAGGGCTTCAATAATATTCTTGGTTTCATTAATATTTACCTCATAGGGAAGATGTTTCACATGTACAATCCTTGGTTTTGCTGCCTGTATATACAGATTATCACAGTCCACCATGAAACAAATATCATCTTTGTAATCTTCCACCAATTTCTATGGAATCCAAAATCTATTGTTCATTTTCTCTTTAAATGATTCAAAATAGTTATCCATTATGCTTTCAAAATTGTCACCCATTTCTGAAATGTATTCATTCATCTGATAAAGAACTGGCACATCTTTTCTCCATACTACCGTGCCTTTTGATGGGAAAAACTTTTGAGCATAGAAAAATAAACAAACCAATAGTGAGCCAAACTTACATGGATTGTTCTTTGAGGTTTGGATGCTCTCCATGTTCTTGTTGAACTGTTTCAACAAAAGATCTGCTAGGTCAAATGACAGATTGTTCTTTACAATTTTATATGCTAGGTCAACTGCTTCACACGGAACACTGTTCTGCCGACTTGAACTGTATATCTTGTGAGCTATGATATGTATACCAAACTTCAATTCTGCATCAGTAATTCTACTTATCTTCATACCTCTACCATCCCACTTGGCTAGGGTTTTCTCTTCTAGTTTCGTCTGACCTAGGGTTTTTGTAGATTTTGCCTTGTCGAGCATGGGAAGACCAGTGATTCGGTGAATCATCTTCTTCATAATCTCTACTGGTTGCTCAAGCCATATTTTACCTTCATGTACTCGACTGAGGATATATCTGACCCATTTTATCTGAAAGCTCCGAGGCAAGTGTGTGATGTGAACTAAACCCTTATCTTCCAAATGTTGATGCTCTGGTTTGAGAACACCATTGACACATAGTTCCTCATGAATAGTATCTATCTCTAGGGTTCCAAGCTCTTGAATTTACACTTAAAATGACTATGAATATCATTAATAAGGAGTACCTTAGGAGGAATCCAAGATTGAGCTCCACTCGGGTCTAGGGTTCCAGCAACTATGGGCACGAGTTTGAAATTTGGTGCTTTCCATTCTCCATGAACCAACATTTCCGAATCTTTCTTCATTTTAGCACTGGCTGATGCCATGGTAGCTCGGTGAACACAGTAAATTCTTTGAGGAAAGAGAATATCTTGCTGAAATATGCTTTGAAATGCTTGATTGCACTGGGAGACTTTTGTTCACAGTGAATAGTGAACTTGATTTCACTCCTTTTGTTAAAACTTTGTCATTAATGCTCAGTACAAATTAGGGTATAGAATTAGACAGGCTGTCATCCACTATGAATTAATTGCTCAGTGAAGACTCCGCAACTCGGTGATCATATGAATTCATACTTCTTCGACCTTACTCAGTAACTAAATGAAGTTAGGTTACTCCTGACCTTGCTCGGTGGTAACTGATACCGACATTCTTGTGATCCTATTTTATCTTGCATACTGATTTGGATCTGTCTTCCTTTCAGTTCAGGAACTATTTTGGAATATGTCTATGAAGATACAGTTCCAGTGCTTTCTTGGAGACTAGTTAGAGCTCATAGAGCCACTCCCTTCATTAGTGACTTCAGGATCGGTTTTCTCAGTAGGTTTAGGAATCCACTTCTGTCTCATCTGCTTCCTAATGTTATTTGCTTTTGCTTTCTTTTCATCTTCAATTTTGCCTAAATTCATGCAGTTTTTAGCTATGTGACCAAGCTTAGTGCAATTATAACATCTTATGGTAGAATCCCTTTTTCTCAAGTGGTGCCTTACACAATTCATGCCAATGTGTCCATATTCTCCACAGTAATGACATCTACACCAAGTGTTGTAATCCCAACCAAACATTGCTTTAATAATTTGTTCTGCTGGATTGGGTGTTTTAGTTCTGCATTCTGATGCCTTATGACCTTGTTTGCTACATTTGTGACATATGCCTTTAAATCTTGGTTTCTCCTTGCATTCATTTTCTTTATGACCAAGCTGATTGCAATTGTAGCATTTTCCATTGAATTTTTCTTTTCCATTGCTCCAACATTTGTTTGAAGTATGACCAATTTTGCCACAGTGATTACAGGTAGGTTTATGATTCTTTTGAGTACCTTGTTTGGAGGATTCACCTTCCTCTTTGTATCCAAGTCCTGCTTTTCCTTTTTGCTTATGAAGGTTTCGTTCATACACCTGATTCACATCTTCTTGAGATTTCAACATTCTCTCATTGATTTTCCTTTCACCATCTAGCTCACTCATCACTCTTATATTGATTTTCTTTTCAGATCTCAGCTCTTCTCTCATATTTTCATTTTCTGATCTTAGAGTCAGGATTTCTTCATTTGTATTGGAGATTTGATCAATAAGATTTTCTAGCTGAAGAGTTTTATTCTGGATTTCATTGTTCTTTCCATCTATTTCATCTTTCATCTTGTTTCTTTATTCCAAGACTTCACAGAATCTTGTTGACTGAATTTCCTATTCTCTTTTCAATTTTCTCACTTCTTCTTACAGAGATCCACTCTTTTCTAGAAGTTCTTTGATTGCATTGTTTGCTTCATCTGAGCTGCTTGAAGGGAAAAAGTCTTCAATCTTTTCTTCAACATACTGGTGGTCATTGATCTGATTTGCAAGTTCCTTCCTTCTTTTTAGGGAAAGGGAAAGATGCTCTCTTGCTTCTTTGAGTTGAGTTATGGCCATTTCCAGATCTAGCTTTTCATTCTCAATTACTTTGTTCAGTCTGAATATCTCCATTGTCCTGAATCTTTTCTTAAGCTGTCAAACTTTATTTTGAGATCCACTGTGTTTTGATACCAATTGTTGGAAATATTCAAGACTATCTAGGTTACTGAGAGGGGAGGGGTGAATCAGTAACTTCAAAACTTTTAACAGATTCAGATCTTAATAATATTGGATTGATAATCTGACTGCATGCATGAGTAACAGAAAGAATAAAACATTCATAACACTTAGAACACAGAGATTTGGTGACCCAGAAACCTTCCAAGTAGAAAGTAAAACTGGGGTGGGGATAATACCCACAAAACTTCAATATTGCAGTATAAAGTTTACCGGTTAAGGCTTACAATGATCACTTCTGATGATCTTCCCTATTAGGAGCAATAAGGACTGCTAGGTCCACCTTGTTAGAGGTTTTACAAACATACAATGAAGTATGCACTTGGTTAAGAGATTTTTACAAAGACTGTTAAGTCTACCCAGTTAAAGGATTTCAAGCTGATTCACTTGTTAGGATGAAATAGTAGATCTCTTACTTGTAACTGTACTTTCTGATTGAGATTCTCTGATGTACTGATCACCTTCTGTGATAGATAGATCTTTGTTGCTTCTTATACTATTGTAGCCCTTTGTAATTTGCTTATCTCTGTCTTTCTCTATTTTTCATACTTCTCTATTTCATCATTCTTGGATATGACATAAAATATTGTTTATATATCAATCTAAGCCAATTCCAAAACAATTACAAAGTCGTCTCTTAAACAAGTAAACATAGATATTACTGAGTCAGCCCAAATATAGTTACATGATTACAGCAAACTAACTCGGTGACTTTCTGATACTCGGCGTCCACTGCGTTACTTGGCATCATCATGCACTTGGTAAAAGTGGAAACTCGGTCCATACTAACCACTCGGTCATAGTTTCAAACTCGGTAAATACTGGAGACTCGGTAGATAAAGTGTTACTCGGTAGAAACTAAATTTCCTGTTTAACCATGCAGCACTCGATAAACACTGTGAAACTTTGCGAGCTCGGTAAGCTCTTCTCTACTTAGTATGTACTGTTCTACTCGTTAAGCTCTATTCTACTCACTATGCACTGTTCTGCTCGGTATGCACTGTTCAGAATAAGTGTTGTCACTAATGACAATCATGCTTAATGCCAACAATTACTTGTTCCTTCGATTTCATTGAAAAATACCCCACAAACAGCAATCAAAGAAAATATCATGCCCTATCCCGGCTATTCTAATCAATGACATATGAGAGTTTCAAACTCATGTCAAAGATATCCCGAAATAGCATAGGAAACATGATAACAATGAAATCTAGATATGAATGCATAAGTTATAACAAATCAGTCTAACATGCCTACCATGAAATACATTTCTTTTGCCAAAAAGATTGATTTAGGTTATGTTGATCAATTCAAGTGATGATGTATAGATAAGCAGTCACAATTCGAAAGATAGATCATAGATTCTGATTCAGCATGAAGATACCATTGTGAAAGAACATTTTGATTGCGTTTGCCTTGCCTGGTGAAAATAACTCCATTATGTCCTCTAAGAGTCACGACTATCATAGATCCACTTCCCAAACTAGGTCGAGGACTTGCCCCCAGCTAGGTGATGGACTGACTTATTATGGGTGAAGAAAGACGCAACAAGACTAGGATGAAGACCATGACAAAAGATCAAGCTATGATGGGATTTTATTAAGGATAGATACAATGGATGGTGTATGAACTGGCCATTTTATTATGATATATACATGGAACGGACACACTAGAGGAATCCTAATAGATAGAGGAGCTAACTTGTCACACATAGCACCTATTTCCAGGTTTTCACCATATTCTTTTATTGCAGTTTTTCTTTTGATTTTGTGATTTTTATTTTTATTTTTTTATTTTATTTACAGAATATATATATATATATACAGCCTATATACATGCCCCTTGCATTGGGATTTCAGGGATAGAACTTCTTGAGATGGATACTATTAAGAGGTTCATCCAAGGGATCCCCTTCAGGTGTAGATAACTGATAGGCTCTAGAACCATAGACTGCTGTAACCACAAAAGGTCCTAACCAATTCGGTTTGAACTTGCCCTTCTTTTCATGGGGCTATTGATTTTTTGGATTTTCTCGAAGGACTAAGTCACCCAACTGAAAGTCTCTGATCTTTACCTTGCTGTTGTACTGACGGGACAAATGCTACTGATAAACTTTCAAATAATCATAGGCGCGCTGATGACATTCATCTAGGAGTTCCAATTCAGTCAAGCGTGCAACTCTATACTCTTCATCAGGAATTAAATCTTTAAGAGTAACATGAAGTGAAGGCAACTCAACCTTGAGGGGCAAGAGTGCTTTAGATCCATAGACAAGGGAGTATGGAGTGGCTCCATTAGGAGTACGAATGGAGGTGTGGTAAGCCCATAAGGCTAGATTAAGTTGGAGATGCCAGTCACGGCCAGTGTCATTGACAGTCTTTTGTAGGATTTTAACAATTGTTTTGTTTGACGCCTCAGCTTGGCCATTTCCTTGAGGATAGTAGATTGTGTAATAGTTGTGGGTGATGTGGAATTTAGCGCACAAGTCATCCATGTCTTGGTTTTGAAACTATTTCCCATGATCAGTGATAAGATACATAGGTATACCATATCTACAAATGATATAGTTTAAGATAAACATGGAGATTTGTTTCCCTATGGCGGTAATTAATGGAACAACCTCAATCCATTTAGTGAAGTATTATGTGGCAGTGAGAATCCATTTGTGGTCATTGGAAGATGGAGGATTGATAGCGCCCATGAGGTCGAGTCCCCACCGACTGATTGGCAAAGTAGTTGTAAAAGGATGTAACTCTTGTACTGGAGCATGGATAAGGTTTCCATGTATCTGACATTTCTTGCATGCCCTAGCAAAATGAAAGGAGTCTGCTTCCATGGTAGGCCAATAATAACCCATATGCATGAGTTTCTTAGCCAAAGAGGGACCACTCGAATGTATCCCACAGATACCTTCATGTACATCACGTAAGGAAAGTTGAGCTTCATCATGTTCGAGACATCGCAGGAGAGTACCGTCAAAACCTCATCGATAAAGGGTGTTGGATATTAAGATATAGCGGGAGGTTTGGCGGAGAAAAGTTCATTTTTGATTGCAGGATAGGTTGGGAGGTAAAGTGTTATCTTTGAGGTAAGAATAGATCTTTCCATAGGTTGGGGAGTCATGTCCAATCAGATGACATATAATACTCATATTAGGGTCATCATATGCAGGACAAGTCAAGGATTCCACCAAGAACTCAAAACGGGCCTTGGTATCTTCTATATCAAATAAAGAAGCAATCGTTGCCATGGCATCAGCAGCCTTGTTTTCATGCCGAGGAATCTGCTCAAAAGTGATGACAGAGAAATACTTTTTAAATTCATCAACCATACGTTTATATGGAAATAACTTATCATCTTTGGTCTGGTAATCATCATTAACCTGGTTAACAATTAGCTGAGAATCTCTGTAGACATTTATTTCAAATACATTCCATTGTAAAGCCATTTTTAACCCAATTAGCAAAGCCTCATATTCTGCTACATTATTGGTGCAAGGAAATAACAACTTGAAAGATTTCAAAATAGTGTATCCTTGTGGCGTGATAAAAAGTATACTAGCTCTTGAACCCTGTTGAGTGTATGAGCCATCAAAGTATAATTTCCATGTTTGTGTAGACAAAGCTAAGATATGAGCATCAGGAAACTCTGTGTGTATAGGTTGTTCATCTATTAATGGAGCATCAGCTAGTTGATCTGCGATCACTTGACCTTTGATAGCCTTCATGTCTACATATTCAATATCAAACTCACTAAGTAGCATGACCCACTTAGCCAACCTACCTGTTAATGCAGTCTTGCTTAACAAATACTTTAAAGGATCAATCTTTGCAATAAGCTGAGTAGAATGTGACAACATGTAATGTCACCACTTCTGTGAAGCAAAGACAACAGCCAGACATGCTCTTTCAATAGGGGAATAGTTTAACTCATATCCCACTAAAGTGCGACTGATGTAGTAGATGGATTTTTCTTTTCCGTCATGATCTTGCTGAGCGAGAAGAGCACCTAATGAGGCTGTCATGGCTGAAATGTAGAGCAAGAGTGGCTTGCCCAGAATTGGTGACATCAGAGTTGGAGGATTTTCTAGATACTTCTTGATTTTGTTAAAAGCTTCCTCACACTTATCATCCCATTGGAATAAAATATTTTTATGCAGCAAATGTTGAAAGGGATGACTGCGATCTGCTAGTTGAGAAACAAATCTTCGGATGGATTGTAGATGCCCCTATAAAGATCTTAGCTGATTAATGCTAGTGGGGGAAGCCATCTCCAATATTGCTTTAACCTTTTCTGGATCTATTTCAATTCCTTTAGCTGAGACAATGTACCCTAACAATTTACCAAATGTGACCTCGAATGCACATTTCTTTGGATTGAGTCGAATCTGATATTTTTCCATCCGGGTGAATATTCTATCTAACACTCTCAAATGACCAGCTCTATCTTTGGATTTTGCTAAAATGTCTTCAACATAATCTTCCATGATGGTATGCATCATGTCATGAAATATCATGGTCATGGCTCTTTGGTAAGTTTCTCCAGCATTTTTGAGGCCAAATGGCATTACATTCCAGTAGTATGTACCCCATGGACAAGTAAAAGCAATTTTTTCCTGGTCTTCTGGCGCAATCTTGATTTGGTTATAGCCATAAAATCCATCCATTAATGATAACATCTCATGCCCAGCTATTAGGTCAACAATCATATCAATATTTGGAAAAGGGAAGTCATCTTTCGGACAAGCTTTATTAAGATCTCGAAAATCAATACAAATCCTGATAGACTTGTCTGGTTTTGAAACTGGAACAATATTTGAAATCCACTCAACATAATCAATAGCCTGAATGAATCCAACATCTAGGAGCTTCTTCAATTCTTCTTTCACCATTAGAGCAATGTGAGGATGCATTTTGCGGAGCTTCTACTTAACTGGTTTTACACCTGGTTTGATAGATAGATGATGCATAATGAGATTGGGGTCCAAACTAGGCATATCAGCATAGGACCAAGCAAAGTTGATTTGTCTTTTTCTGAAGAATTTTGCAAAAGCTTCTTTCTTTGATTCTATCAAGGATGCTACTACTTTGAGGATGCATGGAGACTCCTCTATTCCAATGTTAAGTGGTACTGTTGGTTCTATAAGAATGGCAGATTGCTCTCGATCTAGATAGTTGGGAAGAGTGTCAATCCTTCCATCATTAGGCACCTCAGAGAGGTTTTCACCATCAGATGCATCTTTTCTTTTTACTATTTTTGGATCTAATACTGCCACTGAGTGGTTTTCACTATTAGATCTGCTGATTATTTTTATATTTTTATGACTAAAAGGATTGGCACTCTCTCCAAAATAGGCCATGTCATTGAGTTCTATCAGAAATCCTGACTTGTGATCCCCTGGTGGTAAATGATCCCTGATACCAAGATAGTCAATGATCGCATCATCATTATGGAAGACATCAAGTTCTGGGTGATTGGGAGAATCCCAATCGATAAGGTCAGGACAACAAGGGGCATTGGATCATTTGGGTCGGTTTCAAAAGCAAAGATGGTATTGATGGAAAAGTTGTCAAGGTTTATGATAGTATCAGCGAGGTCTATTTCCATACTCTCATCTGAATCATTTATCACAAGATAACACTCACTTCACTCACGATCAACATGAGTAGTATTACGTGGGACCAATCCTAGTGAGTCACTCATTGAACTCTCGCCCTCATGGTAATCGTTACTATATTGATGGACAACATCGACTCCTATTTCTTTAGTACCATCAGATAAGGAATCCCATTCATAATCATTAGAATCAGAATCATCATTATCTTCAAGTCTATCAATGATTCTTTGAGCTATTCTTTGTTTCTCTAGATCTACATACATACCATGCTTTCTGAATTGTGAGGCAAGAGCTTCAGATGTCTCATGAAAAGGTGGTATTTTTTCTTTTCCTTTTGATTCTTGTGGTCCTTCTCCTTTATATCCTAATCCTATAGTGTCTCTTTTATAATTGGGATTTTGCAAAATTGGTTTTATAACACCTTCTCTTTGTAACCCTAGAGGTCCAGCACCTTGATATCCCATCTTTTGTAGCAAAGTATACCCTTTTCCATAGACATCAGGTGATATATATTCATGTTTAGTATCCTCTTCAATCTTCTATGTCTTAAGCCAATAATTTGCATTACGCTCAGCTGTCTCTTTGGATATTGTGCCCCCACTTATAAATGTGTTATAAACAAGTGTGGAAGGGGGTTCTGATTGTTGTTTAGTGATCAAAGACCTACCATATGATTTGGGAGATAAAGGTAACTCAGTGATACAAAGAGATTGACCTAAAGTATATTCTCCCATACTTCTTTCTTTGATATCTATCTTGATCCCATCTGATTTAGAAGTTGATGCTATATTACTAGGGTCACCAGGTGTAGTTGCAGAAGATCCAGTACGATTATTGGGAACCAAAGAATCAAAAATCTTCACATTGCTAAAATATTGAAAAGGATTAGAATCTCCTTTGATAGTGATCTCCTGACCATTGTGAGGGAATTTTATACATTGATGATAAGTTGATGGCACAGCTTGCATGGAATGAATCCATGGTCTTCCCAAAAGAATATTATAAGCAAGATCCATGTCCAGAACTTGACAAGATACATCTTTGACAATAGGACCAATTCTAATTGGAAGAACAATAGACCCCTTGGATGATCTCTCTCCCTCATCATAGGCTTTTATTGTGATTTTCTTTTTTGGATCAATGACATTCTCAGAAAATCCCAATGCAAGGACTAACTTTAACGTGCAGATATTCAAACCAGCTCCCCCATCTATTAATAATCTTTTAATCTTGTGATTC
Source organism: Chamaecyparis obtusa (assembly GCA_027943335.1). Lineage (NCBI taxonomy): Eukaryota > Viridiplantae > Streptophyta > Pinopsida > Cupressales > Cupressaceae > Chamaecyparis > Chamaecyparis obtusa. Next base: position 23,935 of record BSBK01012914.1, on the reverse strand, counting down.
TGGACGAGGACTTTGATATGTAAAGGAGCATTATGAGGTTGGGTAATGGCTGAATCGTCATTTTTAGTAAAGGACAAATAGTGTGGGGTTGTTAAACGGCCCACCATAGCTTGAAATTGATCAGGATCTAGAGTTGTTGGAGCCTGGGTCTCTAAGAGAGATTTTTCAAGGATATCTTCATGAGATGGAGAAAGACGCAAAAGCTCTAAGATGGATATCTGGGCCGGTGTCTTTTTGAGCTGTTCCAAAAGACTGTACTGGCTGGAAGTATTTGGTATGGACTTTGGGACATAAACGGACTTGTTTTGAGTAGTGCTTGGTTTAGACTGGACTCCTTGGAGAGTAACCTTGGCTTGAGCATGAGTAGTAGCATGGATTGGTTGACTCTCTGATTTTCCCTTTATGGTAATGACATTGGCATAATATGTAGAAGGATGATGGTCAGAAATGTTACCAACATATCTATAGGGTGTGTTATTATAATTGGCTTGGTTGTCACCCTTATTGTTGGAAGAACCTCCATTTTCATGCTCAGGAAGTGGATCTTTGAAGGTCATATGTGATTCATTCGAGACATGTCCGTCAACACTAATTTCACCGCTTTCAATTAAGTCTTGGATCACATTTTTAAGCCTTTGGCATTCATTGGTTATATTTCCTTTTCCTCTGTGGAATTCACAATAATCATTTCCATTCCACCAAGAAGGCTTCACTCTAGGTTCATAATCTTTCGATTCAGGAAGCGTGATGAGTTTCTTGGTGATTAACTTTCATAATGCTGATTCGAGAGATTCCCCTAAAGGAGTAAAGTTTCTTCGAGGTGAGATAAAAGGCAATCTTGGTTTAGGTGAATCCTTGGTGGTATTTTGATTTGTTGACTGATTGTTGTATGTAGCTTGAGTAGCATTGGTCGTACTTGTGAGATTTAGAAGAGGTTTTTTCGGTTGGACATTACGATTATCAACAATTCCGTCATTGACAATGTTTTTGTTTTTATTCCAATATTTTGATTTGTCATTGTTGGAATTGGAATTATAAGTGTTGGAATTCGAATTTGAGGATCCAGCATTGTCTTTGGAATAAAGTTTTATCTCACCTTTTCGGACCATGGCTTCCTCAATCTTGATACCACTTTCTATGAGCTTATTGAAATTTGGTGGACATTGCAATTGTAACCTATAACTCATTTCTGGCATAAGGTTATGCACAAAAATATCCATCTCTTCTTATTTAGGAATCATTCATGGATATTTAGAAAACAATTGACGCCATCTTTGCAAAAAAGTAAGGAAAGGTTCTCCATTCTTTTGATGTGCATTGCAAAGATCAAGCATAGTGACCTCATGTTTGATGTTATATGAATAATGAGTCACAAATTTGTCAAGAAGCTCATTGAAAGATTTGATGCTGGGGGGAAGTTTGGAGAACCATTCCATGGCTTGTCCTCCTAAACTTCATGGAAATAGTCGCATAAGATAAGTGTCATTGTGAGCGACTTCAATACAAGCAGCACAAAACTCACGAATATGGTCTTGTGGATCTGAATTCCCTTTGTATTTGTCAAATTTTGGTACCTCAAAATGAGGAGGAAATGGAATCATTGCTAAATTCTTATCAAAAGGATAAGGACATATATCATCCAAGGAATACTTCTTTGTTGATGATCCAGTTTGGATGTCACGGATTTGTTGTTGAAGCATTTGGATTTTTTGTAGGATGGGATCCAAAGATAATGTTCTTCCTTGCGTGTTTTGGGAAACATTATGCTGTTGAGTATGTTGAGGATCATTTGATTGCTGATTATTTTGAAAAACATTTTGTTGTTGATCACTATGGGACGCATTGGATTGTTGATTGATTTGAGAAGCATTGGATTGTTGATTGATTTCCTTTGCTCCATGAGGATCTTGAGAACCTTTAAGGATATCTTGATTTTTCATATGAGCTGGTTCTTTAAGATAGGTAACATCAAAATCACTTGGTAACTTAGCTCCTTGTTGAGCAAGCATGAGGAAATACATCTCTTTATCCAAGCCTATGAGTCATTCCATGACTTGTAAAAATTTTGGATCTTTTGCAGCGTCCCTAAGTTCCTCATCAGTAGGTTTGTCATCAAATGTGAGAGGATGAGTTTTCTTAGGAGGCTCTTTGGGCCAAGGATTCTCTTCATTGCTGTTATTGCCTTCCATTTTGTCTAGGGATTCTGGATTAATAGGTTGTTTGAGTTTCTGAGATCGAGTTTGAACCATAAAATGGATGAAATTGATTGTGGGATGAAAGATTTTTGATAAACAGATATGGAGAATGATTGGTAGAAAAGATATGATAAATACTAAAAATTGGTGTCAAGAAACAATAATCTAAGTAAGCTTGATGGTTAAGGATGATATATCCTGATATGATAAGCTCACCAAGATCAAAGTCTGATAGATAAGGTAAATTTTCAACACCACACTGAGAATCTTAAGATTGGAAGAAAGTGATTTGTTGACTCTTGAGTAAGGAATGATGATGAAAAGTGATGAAAGTGGTCAAATTAGAAATCAGAGGTCTATGTAACTCGACTATTTTTCTAGAATCTTACTAAAGATGAAAATGGGTATCTGAAAAAGTGATTTTGAAATTCCAAAAGCCTGTGGGAATGCTCTTTGTTGTAAATGCGCAGGACAGTGTGATATATGCGCAATAAAATTAAACAAATGCGCAGCAAATTTTGACAGATGCGATCTGATAAATGTAAATGCGCAGTAACATAGATCGTATGCGCAAGAAGATTTGATGTATGTGCGGGTTGTCAAAATTTTTATGATTTTGCTGGTTTGATGATTTGGAAAAAAAAATTTCTTTATTTTCTGATGTTTTCTAGTTTTTGGCAAAGTAAAAATGCATAAACACACATACGCAAGACAAAGATGATTTTAATCTAATTTAATCTAGTATGAATGCACAAACAAACTTACAATCCTAAGGTTGGCAAGGATGATATATGTTGAATCCCCACTAGGATAATAAAATCCAGCCACGCAAATCCACAATGGACAGCCTAGGAACTTGGAGGCACGAGATCCTCCTTACAGTGCACTCACTTCTCAACCACACCAAGTTTCGAATTCAATGGGTCATTACTTCCCAAAGAACTGCTATCTCTACTATGAACCGTGAGTAATGTGGGGTGTCTTCACGAGCTTGGGTGACTCCTTGAGCCAGCAGATAGAAGGTTTTTGGCCACTAAACCAAAGTTTGTAGTAAGGACATCCGTTCAAGTGGTTGTGATCAAGTCATTTTTCCAATTAAGAGGGCTCTCCCAATCCTTTCAAAGCAAGGCTTTCACCTCTACTAATTAGGACTTTAACGCACCACTGGGGTACTGGAGGAGATTTTGGTTGCCACAATGAATTCACACCTGTCTAATGTGAGACTAATCACACTAGCATTTTTTATATACCGGTTTGGAAGGGCTTGGCTTTAGCTTGTTATCGGTTGGGTCGTTCCTTGGGGTGAGTACCTCTTTTCCCACCAAAGACCACCCTCTAAAAATTATAACAGTTTCTCTTACACCCAAGGTCCACGAATGGCGAGGGGAGAGGATATGTTGTTATAATTTTGGGATTACAGATATGCTATTAAGAAAAACACAACAGACACTTGAATCTATGCTAAGGAAAACACACAAAGCAAAAATATGTCATATTTTAAGCCCAAACAAGATTATAGTTTATTTTGCAAACCCCTTGGCAATTTACAATCAAACTGTTAGAAATTTTTATTTTTTTTAGCAATGGGGTCTTCACAATTACGTCCTGCAAAATAGCCTAAAAATACTACCAGAACGAACAGACACTTGTCAAAATGTTAGCTAAAAATAAATCTAACAGAAAACTAAATTTTTCTATAGAAACTGATCAATGCGCAGAATAGTGTTATAAATGCGCAGCAAGTATGGATGTATGCGCAGGAATTATGTATGCATAAAACAGTTTAATGAATGCGCAGTCTGGTGGTATGTATGCGTAGTTACTATGGATGCACAACGAAAATGGATATATGCGTGAGATAGTTGAATGAATGCGCAGCAAATATGTCAGAGAAGAAAAACCAGATGGGAGAAAATGGATGCATAGTGGAAATGAACAGATGCACAGTAATCGTGGACAAATGCGCAGAAATAACCTATAGAAAAACTTGCACACGGAAAACTAAAAACTGAAAGTGAAAAGCCTAGTTGGGCCCTCCTTCTAGTGCCAAAAAAGTATGCAAATTAGATGTCTAACAACTAGAAATGATAAATTAACTATAAAAGTCAATGAATCTATCTAATGCAAACACAATGAAGAATGCAAAGTAACTATGAAATGATTAAACCAATTTAATTACCTTCACCTACCATGCAGCTTGTCTCCATTGTCCTCCTAGCTTTGATTTCTTGAAGATGTTGAGCTCTCAGATTTCCAATATGAAACCTTCTCCCAAGATGCTACCAAAGTGTGGAGATTGAATGAAATTGTGTGCACAATAGCTTATGCAAACTAATGGATGAAATGAAAATTTAAATGGTGATTGCTATGGAATGCTTGATTGCTTGAATGCTTGAATGCTTAGATGCTCGAATGCTTGTTATCAAAAATACCTATTAGCTCTCAAATGGGAAATGAGGCTCCTTTTATAGAGTTTTGGAGGATCTAGGCCTAGGTGGTAGAATCCTACGGTTGAGAGTGAAAGGTGGAAAATCCTAGGGCTAGGATTGACTTGGTTGAAGGAGTTGAGAAAAAGGGGGATGTAGTTGGAATGTGAGAGGAAGAATAGGGATGATGTTCCTCTCATATTGACATGGAGGAGAAGAAGGTGGAAGGGAAAGACACATGTCAAGTGTCTCACAAAGACCAAAGAGAGAAAGAGGGAGAGACCTTTTCCTCATGAGGACTCTTTGTACAAGTGTCCTATGAGTCACCCTTGACCCTTAGAGGTGGCTTGAGAAGCCCCTTAGGAATAGAGAATGTCTCTTGACTTGGTTGTTGAGAGGACATGTGGTCATGAGACCAAGTCCTATGAGGCCACATAGCCCTTAAGAATAGGACATGTGTAGGTGAGGATAAATATGAATAAATAATTAATAATTATTATTTATCTTAGCCAAGGTGATGTGTCAGGTGACTAGGTGGATGAAGTGGACTAGGAGACTTAGTCATATTTAGGTGATTGTGTATTTAATTAAATCACTTTAATAGACTATTTAGAAGACTTAGGATATAGAATTAGACTATAGTGAATTTATTAAATAAATTGAATAATTTACTTAATAAATAGAAGAAATAAATATTAATTAAATAATAAATATTTAATTAATCTATCAAGTCAATAGTAATTAAATAATAAATATTTAATTAATAAATGAAACCATTTTTAAGTGTATACAAGGGCATATTGCCTAAAAATTTAAGCTTACCAGAGAATCTTTGACAAGCATCACACCTCCTTACCAATTGCTCTGCATCCTTGAAGATTGTGGGCCACCAGAATCCTGCTCTTAGGATTTTTTGAGCAGTGGTTTTACCCATGTAATGCCCACCACAAACTCCCTCATGCATTTCTTTCAATAAATTGTCAGCTTGATTTTCATCAACACATTTCAAAAGTATGCAATCTAAATTTTTCCTGTACAATTTACATTTTACAATCACATACTTGATGGCCTGTAACTTTAATGTCCTCTTCTTATTATCATCCACTTCTGCTGGACACTTCATATTTCTCAAGTAATAAATAATATCTTGATACCAAATACAATCATCCATATCACAAGTATAATCAATCTCAATCTGGTTTATCTGATTTGCATCAAGATTGGATTGAGCCACTAGTTTTGCCAATCCTTGTCCTCTAACCAATTTGGTAATCTGGATGTCAATATTGAATTCTTGAATTCTATTAATCCATCTGCATCTTCTCCCAGACACCTCTTGCTGTGAGAAAATATCTTTGACTGCTACACTTGGTACAAAGGCAATCACAACTGCTCCAATCAGATAACATCTAAAAGCCTTGATATCCTTCACCAATGCATATGCTTGTTTTTCATTGATATCATATTTCAGTTTAGCAGCCTGCAAAGATTTACTAAAGAATGCAATAGGCTACTCATAGCCTCCATTATTTTTTTGCAACAATACTGTAGCAATAGTATGAAAAGATGCAAAGGAAAAGATATGCATTGGGATATTGTAATTAGGTGCTTTGAGCACAGGTGCATCTTTAATAGCCTGTTTGATATTCATGAAAGCTTCATTAGGCTCACCTTCTCATTTGATAGTAGATCCTTTCTTTAACATCTTAGATATTGGCCTAGTAACTTCAGCAAAGTTTGTAACAAATCTTCTCAAGAAGTTGACCTAGGACTAGATTCCTTTAATATTTTTTGGTTTTTGAATCTTGTCAATGGCTTCCACTCTCTCAGGATCAATTCTAACTCCTTGCTTCCCAACCAAGTGGCCAAGTAACTTACCTTCAGTGACACCAAATACACATTTCCTTGGATTTAGTGAAATGCCATATTCCAAGGCTCTTACAAATATCTTTTCTAAATGAGAGCAGTGATCCTCTTCCTTTTTAGAATAGGAAATTAAATCATCTTGATAAATAACAAGGAAATCATCTATGAAATCCGAAAAGGCAACATCCATTGCCCTCTTAAAAGTAGCACCAGCATTTGTGAGACCAAAAGGCATTCTCACATAAACATATGTCCCCCAAGGTGTAGTGAAAGCTGTCTTAAATTGTTTTGATTCTTTCACAATTACTTGGTTATAACTAGAGAAACCATCCATCATAGACATTAATTCAGATCCGGTCACTCTTTGCAACATAGCTTCCATATTAGGCAGACAATAGTTATCCTTCAATGAGCTAGTGTTCAAATTTCTGAAATCTACACAAAGTTTGATGTCACCATTTTTCTTTCTAATAGGGACAACATTTGAAACCCAAGAAGAATGCCTAATCGGCTTGATAATTCCAGCATCTCTTAGCTTCATCAATTCTTCTTGCATCTTGGGTGCCAAAGTAGGATTTATAGGCCTTTGCTTTTGCCTAAAAGGTTTAGCATTTTTTTTCAAAGGAATAATATGCTAAAACAAATCTTCTCTATAAACCTTTAGGTCATCATATGACCATGCAAAAACATGCTTGAATTTTCTTAACAATTCAATTAAAGACTCCCTTACTTTATGAGATATGTCCTTACCAATGTACACCCTCTTAGGTGCTTCTTGTGTTCCAAGATTTATCTCTTCTGAATCCATATGATCCTCCTTTTTAATATCCTTCTAAAATATGTCCTGGTTATCAAATACAGTTTCTAAAACAAAAAGTCCCTTAGGAACCTTGTTAGTTTTAAGTTGAATGACTTCATTACCAAGGACAACCTCTTTTCCTCTTGCAGACTCAACTAAGGCTGAACAGTCTAATTCCTGACCATGATACTAATCTTCACAATTCATAAATTTCAAAATATCATTATCATCTTCAAAAACTTGCCAATTTTCAACATTGTCTGGTATACTAGGCCTAGTCTGAATTTCAACATTAGAAAGACCAGCAAAAGTAATATCACTGGGATTGATTACTATATTGGCCAACAAATCAGCCATCTTATTATTACTCCTATCCTTCCATTCAATATTGAAGGCATCAAAACATTCAATCAAATCCCATACAACATTCTTATACTATTTTAACCTTTTATTCTTGGAAGCATACACTGACCTAACTTGAGACACCACTAATTCAGAATCCCCAAAAACCTTTATGCATTTAATTCCATGCTTTTGTGCCAACCTCAACCCTATAAGCAATGCTTTGTATTCTGCTATATTATTGGTACAAAAGAAACTTAATGTGAAAGAGAATTTTTAAGTATGTCCATCAGGAGAAATAAGTAAAATACCTACCCTTGCACCATCTTTGCAACTTGCACCATCAAAGTACATCACCCACAAATCACCCCTCACAGATTTAGCATTTACCTCAACAGAGATAGGTGGCAATATAGGTTCCCTCTCAAGCACAAGGATTTCTACCCTAAAAGCATTGATGTCAGTATCCACAAAGCATGTAGTCTCATTGTCAATATTTCTTTCAATCATGTGGCATACTCTTGGCTCTCGCTCAATCTTAACAAACTGATCATCAATTTTGAAAGTTGCATAAGACAAGTCACATTGTAAACTTCCACCCATGGCAGCACTCCATCTTCTAGATGATAGCATCCCATAATGAGGAGGGATATCTACTACCAAAACACTCATGGTTAATTCTTTTTCTAGATAGGCTGCCAACCTATAGGGCATTGCATTTATAGTCCCAATAATCAATACCTCTCTCTGATCCATTGCACAGCATTTGCCTTGAACAGTATCAACTTTAAGGCCCAACTTCTCCATGATTTTGAAAGGCATAATAGTATTTGAAGCTCCTGAATCAATCATCCAATTCCTCAATTTCATTCCATTTACAATGACACTCAAGAAGAATGGATCTATGTTTTCCAAGCTAGCATTGACAAAACTATCCAAGTATATAGGTGGAATTTGAGATACCATTCCCTGAGCTTCTACTCCTTTCAAAACCTTAGCTTGAGACTCATTGCATGCAACATCATTATTGTGAACATTATCTACCCATGCAATAGCTCTATCCTTATGTTCAGGGATCCTCAACAATTCTGACAAAGGAACCTTAATAGTTATTTGAGACAATACAACCAACATATCAATAGGAGCAAAGGGAGGAACCTCAATCTGCACTGCTTTTGTGTCCTTTTTTTTATCTGATACATTAGTTGTATTAGTGACTTTTATCTTTTCATCTTTAGCCATTTTGTTAACTAGCTTCTCTATTTCATTAGAATTTTTTTCAACTCCAACTCCCCTAGGTTCCCAATTCTTACCTTTTACATTCTTGAATCTTGTCATGTGATCACTTTTTGATTTATTCTCACTAGGTTCTCTGGAGTTGGTGTTCTTTATAAACATTCCTGCAGCTTTCCCATTTGTATCTCTTGCCACCATGCCTCTAGTTTGCACTTGAGCTATCATCTCTGCAGTAATTCTATCCATCTCTTCTCTTGAAGGTCTTCTTAAATTCACTGGCTCGGAGGAAGAATTCATATTACACATCTTCTCATCAATGTCTTCATTATCAAAAAAAACCTCTTGATGGAACAAGGCTTGATTGTGTCTCTTCAAGCACACATCTACTTCTTCATCAAAATTAGAATCGTCTTCATATCTTATATATGAAGTTTCCATATTGCATCCAATGTCATCATGAGTTTTCCCTTGATCTAACTCTTCACTATTATCATTTTAATATGCCGACATGGATTGTGCAACCACACAATGCTCTACAGAATGAGGGGACTGGCATGCTACACACCATGGTGTGTCCTCCATGACATTTATAGAAGCCTTTTGTAAAGGATCAGGGACAACTCTGTCATTATTTCCTCTTGCAGCAGGGACAATAGGCTTGCCATCCTTCCATTGGGTGTTGTAGGGGTAATTTTGCAATCTATTCTACCTATTGAAATTATTGTTGAAATGAGGCTTTTCATTGGCAGGAGCATTATTAATTCTATTAGTAGGTGCTTTCAAATCTTTCAATGTATTCAACACCTTATCCAATTTATCTTCTTCTTGTTTCTTATTTCTAACACTTTTCTCATTTTCTCTTTTGTATTTTTTATCCCCATACAACCTAGGATCATCTCTTTTTCCACCCAATTTTCTTGATATTTTCATATTGTTTTCAATATTGATAGCAATCCTAAAAGCATCTCTAAGAGTTCCTGGTTCTTTGTCCCTCAACAAATATCCTATTTTTCCATCAAAAGCATTGAAGTATGTGGTTAAGCAGACATTGTCATCTAACCTCATAACTTGAAACAACTTATGTATACCCTTCTGAAATCTCATGTTGAATTCAGCTACAGATTCATTCTGATTTTTCCTTATGGTATTAAATTCATTCAACATAAAGCTAGCATTAGGCTTGTCACCGTACTGTTCTTTGAAACATTTCTCAAAAGAATCCCATGTGTCAATACATCTGTCAGGAAGTCTTTTGAACCAATCCCTAGCATCTTCCATCAAGGACTGAACAAATAATATCATGACTACATCCTCATATTCAATCTCATAATCATTTAGTATATCAACAAATAACCTAAGGTGCTCCTCACAACTAATTGCATTGTTAACAACAAACTTAGGCATCTTATCTCTTATATTAGTTGGGAAAGCATTTGGATAGCTAGGTATTCCATCAAAACTAATTTTCCTATAGCCTTCTAATTGCATAGGTCTTCTTTGAAAACTTGAACTAATATTCCCACTAGGATCAACATTTTTATCTACATTCCCACCCATTTGTACATTTGACTGTTTATCAAGGTCAATAGTTGATTTGGTAGATACAGTAGGAATTAGATTACTAGTAGTAGCATTACTAAGTGGAACAGTAGTATTCATATATGACATACCTAATTCAGTAGCAGATGGGCCAGAAGTATTTGCTGATGAGGCCTTCAAGAACTAGATCTTTCTTCTTTTCTCTACAATAGAAGCCTCAATCTCGGCTCTCTCCAATTCTTTAGCTAAACCTTCATCTTCTTTTCTTTTCATTTTTATCTCTATTTCCTTATTTGAATTAGGTGGTGGGATCTTTGGTATTATCACTAGCTTGCTTGTTTGGACTCCCACCATCTTTTGCTTTCCTTTTTCATTAATAATAACAACAGGTCTGGTAATCTCATGCCCATCTTTATCCTTAGGCAAAGGAGCATAGCTTTGAACCTGTCTGATCATAGGGCCTTCTTTATCAAACTCATGGTCTTGCAGCAAATGTTCCTACTCACTCCTCAAAGCTTCAAGATCCCCAAAAACATCATGCTGCAAAGTTTTAGGAGCAGAAGCAAGAATCTTGTTTCTCTCCTTCATCTCATTTATCTTTCTAAGAAGAGACTCTCTTTCCATCAAAGCATTCACTTTCTCAGCCTCTCTTTCCTTTTGTAACCTCTTATATATAGCATCATGCTCTGCCAACTACAACCTTAGTGCACTTAGGTCACTTGGGTCTACCATAACGTCCTTAGAGCTTGATGACATATCAACATCAGTAGGATGGTGATATGGGGACTGGACCTGACTCGATCCCATGGGCTGCCTTCTGAACATATCCTCATCAAGATCTAAATTTGGCTTGAAACCCATGACTCTTTCTTGCACATCCTGCCTAGCAGGTAATGAATTTTTATCTTAAAACAAAGTCTCTCGAGTATCATAGAAATTATCTCCAGAACAGCCACTGTCTGATTTAGAAATCTTGTATTGTGAATCTTCCTCTCTTGAAGATACATGTGGTGCTCTATTTTTGGCATCACTTTGTTCCCTCATAGGAGCACTAGTAGATTCTTCATTTCTCCTGATCCATCTTTTCTCTTGATCTACGTAACTATTCCAAAGTAACCTCTGGATGCTTCTTAACAAAGGACCTAGTATTTCTTCTTTTATCCATGATTTATATCTTATAACACTGGTTCTAACCTTTGAGTCGCCACCCACCTAAATGGAAAAACTTTCAAGCTTACAAGAAAATAATTGAATACAACAGGAGAAACACAGGAGTCCAGCACTAACTTCTATCTCTAGACTCTCCCCAGTAGAGTCACCAATTTGTTGGTGACTCGGATGGGCAAATCAATCTGGACAGTAAGATTTTGACTTTACAATATAATCACAACCAGAGATTCTAACAGATATAGTTCTTCATTGTTGTTGTCCCCAGTAGAGTCGCCATTCTGTTGGTTCCCCTTCTCTTTCTACTTACAGGTTTACACTATCATTGACAAACTAATGTCATTGACTCTATCACCACTCCAAAGTCTGCAAGGAAAATGGCCAATTAACAAGGATCAAAGAGATCCTCCTACACTTTGAGCCTTAATGCTCAGGCGGGTGTGCCCTTGATTCTCTTCTTGAAAGGAATTAGTAAATGTTATACAACTATACCCTTTACAATTTGATTTAAAAATTTTATCATTGATATGTGTGTGTGATTGATGATGATGGACTGTTTCTAAAGAATAGACCAGTGCCTTAACCCAGGGCATAGAGTCACCAACAATGCATATCAACTGAAAACCTCAACTCAAACACTCTTGAATTCAGGATAAGTGCTTTGCCTATCATCCCTCTCCCTTACATACCAGGACATCAAATTCTTATCTAGCCATGAACTCATTGAAACTACCTTAAAGACTTTAATCCTAACTTTGTTAGGAACTCAAAGATAATTTCACAATACTCTTTGTTTACCATATGCTAACCCACTTTGTGACATTAACATATATGAGCCCAACATCAAAATAAGAAGACATACACAAATATGAGATTGGAATCCAAAATATATTCTCATTTAAATTTTCAGAATCAATACATTAACAAATAACAAAATGCTGGGAAACAGACCCAAAATCTAGGCCTCCTTATTCGGTCTTTTACATTGACAAACAATGTAGCACCATCAACCCACCAAAAATACAACTTCTTACAATATATACCACTAGTCATCTTGGAATCCCAAAACTTAGGATGCAACAAGCTTTAGATGACTAGGGTTAGGGTTTCACCCACCCAACCAACTAGAAACAATCAGAAATTTATTATAGAGGGTGAAAACCATGCAACCTGGACAATCAGATCCAAGAATGATCTCTATTTATGAAAAATTCTCTGACTTGTACCAAAGACCATGAGTCTTCCATGTCCAACAATCTGATTATTCACCTGCAACACACCTCAAGTGACTGCATACCCATTCCTTCACGACACAAAACTCTCTGTAATCAATCATCAAACTCTAGACAACTCTGCAGCAGTCGACACAACCAATTTCATCAAATCTAGCCACCCAGGCATTAAATTTCAGTCCTTCTGGTCACAGGAAACCCTTTAAAAATTAAAATCAGGAAGAAACGGTCACTTTCATGGTGCCAGTAGCATATCAACAATTGACATTTGAATCTCTTTCAGCTTTATATTGGCACCGTTAGATCCTTATATTTCCTGGGCTTTATGACTTAACTCAACAGGAATCCTAGTTTACATTTAGCAAACACGTGACAAAGGCTTCGCTCATTCTCAGAATGAAGTCCTTAACCCACCATTAACTCAGTGAACTGGCCAACAAATGAAATAATTAACCTTAGTCCTTATTTAGCGAACTAGCGACCGAAAGCTATTCACCCATTCGCTAAGTGTTTCATATCACCGCCAGTTAATTTAGAGAATACGCAAACACATGTTCACTGAATCGCTAAATCTTTTAGAGCATCACCACTTTACTATGCGATCAAGCGAACAAGAGGAAATTTGTTAGAGCCGCTAAACCCTTTATCAAAACTGCTAAACTTTAGACCCACACATGGGCCCGCTTTGTGCCATCTGTCACCATATTATTCATTGTTACTACCCGGTCACCTCTGACAAAGGACCCACCTTTTATAAGCCCTTAAAATTGGACGACGGGTGCAAGATCACTCTGACACCACCCATGAGATCATGCACCAACCGTTGATTACATCCTCATCACTGACCTTTCTAACAACGACCCCACCCTGCCGCATCAGCCACCTCATCGAATCAGAAGCTGCCACGTTGCAATATCTGGAAAGCGGACATACAACCTTTTCTTCACTCATAGGTCCCTCTGACAACCTTGCCATATCATCATTTCTTTCAACCAATGAGGAACCACCATATGTGTACACGTAGCAGTGGACCCACCTGCATATCGGCATCTAATCAGACGGTGGGCGCATGATCGCATGGGGTAAGAATATTCCATACGGACATGTACTAGTTGTTGATCTAAAATCTCTGACACCGGGCCCCGCTGACAGAAAATCCAACTCACCGCTTGGCAACTAATAACTGCTTGACACATCAGCATCCGCACTGACACAAGTCCACATGTATCACCGTCTATGAAAAGGGTCAAGCATTTCGTGAATACGCGACTGAAGAAGAGATAAGCCGCTTCGCTGGGTCACTTGATGTTAAGACATAACCACTAGATATTAGGAGATTACACAAACACATGTTTTCTCAATCGCTGAAAGAGAAAGATAACTGCCAGTGGACTTAGAGAACCTGCGACCGACTGGGAAGGAAAAACACACGTGCTAAAAGGGAACTTAAGTGGCCGAAAAAGGTAATGAAGAATTAGAACTAGGCCAGGACAAATCAAGGTTTTTCCTTGCAATGGCTAGAAATTTGAAATTTATACCTAGGGTTTTAAGCTAGAGACAAGGAAAATAATACAGATGCCAGAGGAAAATAGATATAGCCATGAAATTTTTTGCAAGTACTAACAGACCCCATGGATTTGATGGGTATGTAGGCAGCCTAGAATGCACCCAAAGCTTCTAGAGTCCAGATGCCTTGGATATAGCTTTAGGTGTTATATGTTCATGTTTAATTGACCATGTCTTCCCATTAATTTCTACCTATTCCTTCTGTCAAGAAGTAGAAAGGTAACATCTCACTGACAGAACCAAGAAGCAAATCACTATTTGCATCTATTTCTTGGCAATCCACACACACACACATATTCAATGGAATGTGTTGACTGTATTTTTCATGGTTGTGGCGATTAATATTTGGGGTCACCTGCCTATTTTTCCACACTATCGCTTTCCTTTCCCTATCGTTTGTGTTCCAGAGGATTTTGAACCTTTGTGAGGTTTTCGTTGATGCTTTTTCATCTGCTTGTCCTGTGGTTTAATGGATTCAACACAAAATGATTCAATCATATCTGTGAAATCGTATGTTCCACATTAGGGAAAAATGAAATTTTGTAATCAATTAATGTTTTATAGTTTTCTTTAATTTAAAATCATGTAATAAGTATACAACTTTAATAAACAATATCAACAATCACTAGAGAAACAATCATAAATTTGATTGTTAATTGACAATCTTAGGGTATATTGGAGACTTGATGTTTTGGAGATTGTCGCTTCATCTTTTATAGATTTTTGATGGCCTCATATTTGAAATATCGCAAGGTAGTTTTTGAACTCTACTTATTGCTTATAATTTTTTCACTTGGACACTTTGAACCACTCAATGCATCAATTATTATAGCCGAGAAAGAATAGATATGGAACTATAAATCTCATATATAAACAAATATATGAGATTTAGATAAATTAATATACTATTCTATCAAAGAAATTTATTAGCAATTTATTTTAGAGGAATATATATAAAGATTAATTGATAAGTAAACTAACAGGTTGTTTTGTTAGTTGTATACAATTAATGATATATGTGATTATATCAAATGCTAAAGGTATTCAAGAGGAAGGGGTCAAGTTTTACAAAAGGCTATTAGATCCCCCAACCATCCTCTTGTAAATGAAGAGCAAGTTAATGAAATCCTGGAGTCAATTGAAAAGATTGTACTTGCTCAAAGTGATCAAAGAGATAAGACACAATAACTCAAAATAGACTCATCTTTAGGAAATGATGAGTCACCCCTCACTACCTATGCATTTATTTCTTATAGCATCTTCAAATGTACAATGTTCTTTTCATGCGCATCATAATAGTTAGTCTCACGGCTTGTGTGAGACATTATTCATTTTTCATTTGCATCATTAATAAAGATTACATTTTTAAAAATTCTTTGTACTCTTTCTTATGTCAAATGCATCTGCATAATGTAATGTGACATTTGCAATCTGTTGTTCCTTTATTATTGCACATGAATGTGATATGACATAACTAAACTTTACCTTACTTTTTAAAAATCTCTAGTAGCGAAAATTAGTAACATTTTCAAATCTGAATATATAAATTTGGCAAAGTATAAATTAAAATCTCTAGATGTAATATATATTTTGGCAAAGTATATGTCCTACTTTGCAGCATTGTTATTTTTTGGTTTTTTTGCGTGAAAAAAGTTGAAAGAAAAAGAGGGTTTTTAAATAGACACTATTAGAAATTTCTGAATAGAAACCATGTGTAAGGAATCAAAAAAATATTCATTATGTTTGTCGTTGTCAATCATTTATAGCTAGAATATGATTGCTTGTTGTGTTTCATTTAGTTATGTGGCAGGATTTGTTTAACCTGATAAGGAATTTTAGAGGTAAACATAAACTTTTGGGAACCCCAATTATGTCTGTGATAATTGGTGAATGAAAGTTTGAGATATACATCCGATTCTCAATGTGTTCCAATCTCATTAGTGAAAACTGATCACGGAACAGAGGAAAATCATTGTATTTTTCTGCAATACAAAGTGCACGGGATTATTATTTTGAAATTGAAGGGAAAAGTAGAGATGGGATAATGCCCTATCTCAAAGTCGGTTGGCTCAGTCTAAAAGAAAGGTAGAATTGTCTAATAAATATTTGTAAAGATATATATAATTTTTTATATATCAAAAATAAAATATATTAATATTATATATTAAAACTATTATATCATATTATGTTATAATATCATATAAATAATATAAAATATTTTTTCTTGTTTTTAATTGTATTTTAAAAAAATATAGTTTGAGACTAGATAAATAAAAATTCTCAATTAAAATAAAATAATTATGACATAATAATTTAAAATAAATTCTCAATTCAAAAAAGTCTATGTAACTAATGTTAACAACACTTGTTTGTAACTAATTTTAACAACACTTGTTTGCAACTAATGTTAATAATGTGTATTACCTCCTCCTCCCATCCCATTTCTCCCATCTCAAGGTTTCTCTATAGTTTAAATGTGTACAAAAATGTTGGCATGCAAAGGACGAGGAAATGTTGGTATGCAAAGGACTATGAAATGGAAGTGTGGAAGAAGTATACAACTTGCCTATGGAGTTTAAATTTTTATAGGAATAGAAAAGGAAAAATAAGTGAGAAAGAGAAACTTGTAGACAAGAATTAAAAAGGTTACCAAAGATGACTAGATAGTTCAAAATTGTGTGGGAAAGAATAGAAATGAGGAAGAGGTTAAGAAAGACTATAAAAGTGGTTAAGAACCTAGGAACAAACTCTAAGGGAAACATTGCATGAGTTTCAAACTTGTACATAAACTTTGAAAGTATACAAATTAATCAAGGGAGTGAGAATGTGAGAAGTCCAAGTTTAAGAACATTTTGCATAATGTTTAGATGAGAACATGAGGTTTAAAACTCTACAAGTTGAGGGAAGGTGGCAAAGTGAGAATTTTCTCTAATATTTTTAAAAACATCTTTTAGTGAAGGTTAACTTTTCTGGAAGGTTTCATTTTATTTATTTTATCAACAAATTGAGACCTTTGAGAAAAGGTATCCTTCAAGTGAGCTCTTATTTATTATTGAGAAGTTGATAGTTAAGAATTTTTTTATATTATTTTGACCACCCAATAGAATATCAAATAAAGGTACTTTTTATCAAACTTACATTTGTGCAAAGTTAAAAAGTTTCATTGAAGGTACCTTTGCTAGAAAGTCTTTGATCAAAGGTTCTTGGATAGCTGATTTAACTATCTGCCTCAAATTGTTCATGAAGATTCCATAAGTGTATTATAATATTTCTCTTGCTACATAGTACACGTGGATGCTTTTATAGTGAGATACCTAGGGAGAGATGAGATTGAGGGAGGAGAGGTGGTCCATTCCTAGAGGGGAGAGAGAGTTGAGGTGGGGTTTCAAGGAGGAAGAGGAAGACATAGATGGATAGGTGGAGAAAGAGAAGGAGAAAACCTAGATAAATTATAGAGAAGAGAGAGGGAGAGAGTAGATAGAGAGAGGTGATGGAAGAGAGGAGATGAGTAATGGGGAGGGGGGTCTAGAGGGAGGGAGGGAACTAGAGAGGGGATAGATAGAAATGTGGGAAGCCTAGAGGAGGAAAGAGACACAAGAGACCTAGATGGGGGAATATAGGGGTGTGATAATATGGAGGGGGACAACAAGAGGTGGATAATGAGACATGGTTAGAGAAGTGGATATGACATCCCAAAATATACTAATATAATACATATAGGTGAATCACATCATTTGACCTTGCATAGTGTAATATTGTCATTATGATAAGGCATATAAGTGTATTTGGAAATGAAATAAGAATCTACTAATATGAGGGTATAAGAACTTACCTATCTAATAAAAGAGAGAATTTATATAAGGAGATGTATAAAATGAGTAGAAAAATAACATCTTACCTACTATGAACTAAGTTTGTGTAGGTTTCAAAGCTACGTTGTGTAGTTCAACCTAAAACTTCATATCTATAACGTAATCATGTTGAGGTGTGCATGCCTCTTTTACCTAAAAGGATTATTTTGATATCTATTTTTTAATTTAAGATAAAATCAAATAAGAATAAAAAGTACATCTTATCAACCATGATATAAGCTTGTATACGGTTTCACAATACAATGTGTAGTTCAACCTATACCTTTATATTTATAGTGAAATATATCATTAAGGTGTGCACTACTTAAAAAGAAAGAATTTGATATCCAACCTTTAATTGTGATGACATCAAATGATAAAAGTGTGGATCTTAGCAACCATTTTCTTTCAAAATGCATCTCTCTCTCTCTCTCTCTCTCTCTCTCTCTTCTCTCTCTCTCTCTCCATATTTATTATCTCTCCCTTTTTATCTCTCAATCTTTCTATTTGTATTTTTCTATCTCTACTTTTGTATGAGCTTGATTATCCCTCTACCCATCTCTCCCTTCATGAAGGAAGAAAATTGGATACCATAAAAGAGGAAATGCCTTTGGAAGAGGAACACGAAACATCAATACAAAGTAAGAGAGAATTGGAATTTGTAGCACAAAGAGAATGGATGAGAAACCTTTGTGTAATGAGATAATTGAATTAAAAAGTTGCAAGCATGTCATCTATGACATCTCAAGTTGAAGGTACATCATCTCATGTTGAAGGCACACCATGCTCTACATCTCAAGGTGAAGGCACACCATCATATCAAGTTGAATGCATCCCACATACAACATTATAAGTTGGAGGCACACTATTAACAACATCTCAAGTTGAAGGCATGCCAACTTAAATATGTAAATTTGAAGGTACACCATCTTTATTTGAAGGTATGTGATCCATCCCTTATGTTGATGATGTTCCTAATGTTGAGCCCCCTCAAATTTTGAGAACATCTCCTAGAGTTTTGTATATAAATCATAAGTATTTTACTGATATTGATACTAATATTTTTTTTTAAATGGTTAATAAGTTTCCCACTTATACTTGTCAAAGATATGCTAACCAAATTTGGAGATTAATTTTTGAGAAATTAATTGTGACAAGAAGATATCAAATATTTTTTGAAATGATGAAAAATCTAAAATTCAAACCTATCATGAAGATTCAAGCTTCAGTACCATTGTGAATATTATTGGGCTAAGAACAGTGTATGAGTCAAGTGATAAATCTATTGTAAAGAACCTAATGAGTGCATATGAGCATGTGGGTTCAGATGGATCTTTCCACATAAACACTTTAACATCACCAAATACCTAAAGGTGTTAAAGTCCTCCACTCTATTCTAATCAGCCTTTTGAAAAATGGAGAAAATATTTTGAAGGTGAGGAAACAAATAAATGATGGGAGGGACTCCATCCCAAGATTCAAGCCAAAATAAAGCCTCTAAACCTCTATTGAAAATCTATAAAATACCTTGCATGATGAGTTGAGAACCTCTTTTGAGAGTACTCAAGATCATCGAACCCTTCCCCTCCAAGTTGTACTAACCATAACCTTCACCCTAATAGCCTATCCATAACCCTAATACTAATCTTGACCATGATGTAAGAACTAACCCTCACCATAATTCTAACCATAACCCTAAATAAAAACCTAGACCCTATCTAAGATCCCAACTCTAAGCCTAACCATAAGAAGATATGGAGGGGATTTAAACGTGGATGGAGTGAGAGACCTAGGGATAGATGAGATAGAGGGGAAGAGAGGTGACATACCTAGGGGAGAGATAGGTGAGATGGGGTCTCTAGGAGGAAGAGGAAGACATAGATAGATAGAGGAAGAAAGAGAAGGATAGTCCTGGATAAATTATAGAGAACAGAGAGGGAGATGGAGAGATAGAGAGAAGTATCAACATCAAGCATATTCAAAGAAACATCATGTTTTCCAAAATGGTTCTTTGAAAGGACTTTTATTGCCAATGGTGATAGATAAAAACACTAGTACATTTTGCACAATTTTTCTACCAAAATTTTCGACCATGAAATAAAAAGGTTTTGGTTGGTCAGATTATAGAAGGAAAACTTTCAATTTTTTTAATCCATGTTCGTGTCAGTCGAAATTTTAACCACTTTCGTGTACGTCAAAATTTAGATGAACACAGGTATAACTTTAAAAAAAGAACTAATTTCTAATTTAATTATCACCACGATGAATTGTTTGAAGGGGTGGTGCGCAAAACCTCATCGGCCAGGGTGGATTTGGCACTATGTATAGGGGTTGCAGTAGAATTCATTTCTCATTTGATCATTATCACCACGATGATTTTTTTCAAGGGGTAGCGTGCGAAACCTCATTGGCCAAGGCGGATTTGGCATTGTGTATAGGGTTTGTAGTTTTTATCTAGACTTGGGCCTTTCACCTTCAAGCTTGGTTTTAGAAACTTGTCTTTTCCTCTCCTTATCAAATGGAAGCTCATTGAGGTAGGGATTGTTTCGTTATCTCCTCTGCATTTTGATAGAATACATTGCATTTGATCATTTGATTGAATACCATCATGTATTTTGAGGGCACATCTTACTATGATATTCATTACTCCATGCTCTATTGTATCCATGGCATTGAGTTCATTTCTTTGGATGATTTGATTGTGGCATTTGTTGTGTTAGTGAACTAGGGCATCATGTTAATGTGTGTTCATTAGATTCTCTAGTTACCCACGAGCTAAGGCATCCATTTATATAAGCTAGGGTATCATTGATTATTTCCTATCAATTATATGACGCTGGTAAGTCTTTCCCATCCGCCACAATAGTTATTAATACCAATATGAATAGACATGGTTGGCATCATTTCATTATCGATTGATTGGCATCATTTCATTATCTTACATAGTGAACACATTAACAATGTGTTACGATAACCATTAATTACTATTTATCATGTGATCAAGCAATCGACTAAGTTGATCTTAACAGTGACTGCATAATATATATAATGTGATTGCATAATATATTAACAGTGACTAGTTAATTACCTTGTTCCAAAGCTCCCATTTTGGCACAGGCAGGGAGGATGCTGGCAAAGGTTTTGGAATTTAGCTTTACACCTGCCATTTGCATTTGCTTGAAAATTTCTAAAGCCTTTTCAAAAAATCCATTGTGTACATAGCCCGTAATCATGGCATTCTATGATACCACATGTCTTTGATGCATTTTGTCAAAAAGTTGGCGTGCCTTGTCTATAGTTCTATATTTTTCATACATGTCTACTAGGGTAGTTGCAACTACAACATCTGACAAAATTTCTTTATATTTTTTGCTTTGATAAAAGGGTTTGAGATTTTCACTCCTTCATGTTACAATGATGTTTATTTATTTGGTTACAGTAAAGGGAGAAAATCACTTGGCTCCCTCCTCCATCAAGCATGTGGCTTGTCACTCTATGTTATTTCCTTTTAAAGTTTATTACTGTCACTATGTGAAGAGTACAAATATGTATTTGGTAACATTGAAGGATGAGAAAAATGGATTTAAGCAGAGTGTGGTTGCTGAATGCCATATGGATACTAAACCTTATCCCACTAAAAGCCTAGCGTTGCTTGGCCTCAATCTCAAACTAGAAGAGGGTGAATTTTGTCACTAGGTATCTAGCAATAACTTCTTTTTATCGACAAGGTATGAATATCAAGTGATAATACTATCCAATTTGAATAAAGTAGCTTAGGAAATCCTTGATATAAGATCACAAGAGCAAGGAAGAACTAGCTTCAACTTATGTGTCTATAATGTCTAATATTCTCAAATAGGAGCTTTGAAATCCTATGATATAAGATCACAAGAGAAAGGATGAGATTGGCTTCCTCTTATTTCAATAATATCTATTTTTTTCAAATAGGAGCTTGGAAATCCTTCTTATAATCAAAGGATGAGATTGGCTTCAACCTGTGTTAGTAATATCTATTATTTGCTGCTCATTATTTTCTTCATTGGTGTTTTATTTTTGCAATTAAATGAAGATTGACCTGCTACTATGCTTAATGCTTAAGAATTGATTATTTTATAAGATTAAATGCTTGAAAATACCAAGGATGTATCAATAACCTGATACCTCAAGTACTTATAATCAGTATGTCTGACAAACAAAGACTTAGTAGTAAAAGCATAAGGTAGATATTTGTTGTTGATTTCATGTTTATCTGTTGTGTATGCTATTTACTGCAAAAAAATAGAATCATTCATGAATTTAGAAAGAAAGAAGAAGATTTGCTAACTAATTCTAAGGATTAATATAAACCAGATTTCTATAACAAGGCTTCAGAATAATATAGACTAATGTAAAATAGATTTCCATAAAAAGACTTTATAATAATAAATTTTAATATCAGATGTGGATGTGGATGTGGATGTGGATGTGGATGTGCATCCTGTATAAGTCATCGTCATCTTTATTATTTTCTATAGCAAATACATCCAAAGCACTAGCTGAAGCACCATCAGGTCTATCTGGAAATTGAAATTCAGAACCAAAGCCTCAAGATCACTGTTGTGTTTGTGAAAAGGCTTGATACTTCCGAATATCAGCATCACTGACACTTCTTTGGGCATATTTCATCGACTCCTCAAAATGAGCAGCCTTTATTTTATCTACCTCGTCACTATCATCCCCATCCATTGCCTCGAGGTTCTCACTTCTTTTTATTTCATGTTCAATATCCTGTAAAAGTGCAGAGGAAAGAGAACATAACAAATTATCTTTAGATGATGTTTGAGTTCCTACACCACCACTTTGATGTTGATAGTCATTGTGTTTCTTTATATTAGAGATTACTTATTGTGATCCTTTGTGCTTGTTTTCATGTATTCATGATGAAAATATAAACCTTGTTCACTTTCAAAACATGAAAACATGGGTATGTGCAAGATCATGAGGGGCCAAACTATGCCCTTAAGTGGCAATGAAAAATCAGCAAATCAGGGTTAGTCAACTTGACGTGAAAATTTGAACTAGCTATCAACCTAATACCAAAAAGTTGTAAGAATAGAATCTATAGGAAATTGAATGTAGTTTCTAAACTACTAGGCCTTTTCTAAAAAAAATTAAGATAATTGGTGAAAAGTATAGATTTCAATATAGTAGTACAAAAATTTTAGTAAAAAAATAAGAAGTAGGTGTATGTCTGACCACCTTAATCATGATCAAATGATAATATTTTTTTATAAGATTTTATATATAAGTAGTAGACTCATTCCTAGATGTGACGCATATTTTTTTGTAATTTTATTCTAAAAAATAATTAATTATGAATTTTCTGCTACAACATTTTTAGAATAAAAAAACTCTCATGTCTAACCACCTTAACTCATTCAAAACTTTACGAAATTCAAATTTGTTTTTTCCCTTATAGTAGGCGAAGCATAGAATGTGACACATTTTTCAGATTTCAAAAATATTATACTGTCTAAAAGTTATAGTCATTTTTCAATCAGTATATAAATCAGCACTTTAGAGGTAACTCAATTAGAAAATAACTAATAATTACTTACCGAATTCAAAATTTGACAGCAATTATATTGATAGAAAGCTGATAATCTCCTTAAAATACCCTTTTCATTTCATCAAATTCGGGTGAAAAAAAAATTGTCAACTACATGGTCAAAGTTTG
>BSBK01012913.1:0-117150 GCA_027943335.1 Chamaecyparis obtusa | reverse complement strand
TATATTATATATATATAGATATATATATACAGATATACATATATATATATATATAGATATACATATATACATATACATATATACATATATATATATATATATACATATATACATATATATACATATATATATATACATATATATATATGTATATGTATATATATGTATATATGTATGTATATGTATATATGTATATATATATATATATGTATATATGTATATCTGTATATTATATATATATGTATATATATGTATGTATATATATGTATATATATATATGTATATATATATATATATGTATATATATATATGTATATACATATATATGTATATATATGTATATATATATATGTATATATATATATATATGTATGTATGTATGTATGTATGTATGTAATCATAATTGTCATTATATTAATTACATAATAATGAATAGACATGTCCGATGAAGGGACATGTATCTTCTTGGCTCATTATCTATATAAATACAAGAGATTGTTGCATTTGGAAAACACATATAGTGAGATAGTGCTATTACATTTGCAATGATCGTAAAACCTTAACAGGTTTTGCTACCATCCCTAGTTGGTTCTCCAATTCTACCTTCTCCAACACATAATCACTCAGAGTGATCTCACTTATACCAACATCCATTGTAGGAATAGCCACTTGTGCTTTCCATCTCCCTATTTGGTCTTCTATCACATAAGACATTCTCCTTGCTTGAGGAACTGGTGTCATTTAGTGGAAAGAATACCCTAGCATGGTCATGTCAACCTCATCATCAGTGTATACTCTAACCCTTAGCTACACTTCTTTGGTAAACCATGTGGGCTTGAGAATGCATTCAATGGCTCATAGGGAAAAACTAATGCAAAAGAGGTTGCCAAGTGTTTTGTCCTTATTTCCTCTTGAGTTTCTTCTTCTTCCATTTCCTACTCCTTCCTAGTGTCTTGGTCATGTTCTCTCTCATCAGCAGTTTGTTGCTCATCAGCTATTTTCTCCTTAGTATCTATTTGTGGCTTATATTCTTCAATATGTGGTTCCTCTTCCTCCTATGACTCTCCCTTGTCATCTGGCTCCTTGGATCCTATGTGAATTTCTTCCATCTTCTCTTTGCCAGTGACCTTTTCTTCTTTCTCCAGCTCCTGTAAGCTCTGGGTCATTGTCTCAACATGAACTTGGGGAGGAATATTGAGTTAGGGAGGTGTAGGAGACACAAGGGGAGTGGTTGAATGGGCTGGCAGAAGAGGAGCAGTAGGTAGGACCTGAGATGAAGAAGGTTGCTGAGGCAACGTAGTATTTTGTATGGGAGTGGAAAGTGGAATAGTGGGAGGCTCTTTAAGTGGAATGGTAGGAGGTGTGGAAGGTTGAGGTGGAGGTAGAGGTCCTTCCTTAGAGATGACCTCAATAGAATATTCCTTTTCTATTTTTGTAGTTTCTCCTCAGTCCTCCGTTATGTCAACATCATTTTTCCCTAGAGGTCCCTATTGTAGATCCTCTCCTATGCCACTAAAAAGACCAGTGAACTTCATAGGATTTTGTTTCTCAGACTCTTTGAACCCATGCAACCCCACAAAATATATGATGTTGAATTCATCATCACTGAGGGCATCCAGATTTAGGGGCTCTACCTGTATAGCCCCTTCAATAGCCTTAGGATCATCCTATGTTATCCTTCTTTTCTTTAAGAATCTCGTAGACTGGGTTCTCCTACTCAGGGGAATTTCATCCAAATCATCTTCATCATCTTCCACTAGGGTATCCATTTTCATGGGTGTTGAGCTCTCTTCCTCTTGTATACATGACCCTTGGTCACTCTAGACGGCTTGGGCCCTATGATCTTGAATTTTGTTCTCTTCACCAAGCTTGGAGAGTCTTGGTCACTAGGTGAAGGTGCCTCTGGTGGTGCAATGCTTTTGGTCATCCTGGTTTTCACCTTCTTGGAGTGTGTGGCTAGACCATAGGTGGTGGGATGCTCATGTTGATACACAATTCCTAGCTTTAGAGGGGCAACCTATTTGAATAGTGGTTTTAGTATCTTTTCTCCCTTTTCCTTCTTTTCTCAAGAGGGTTTCTCTGGGAGTTGCTTCATGGGGAGCAATTTCATTGGAAAAGGATGACCAATCCAAGACTTTGTCCGCTTAGTCACATGTCAGGCTCTGAAATCCATGTTGTCATTCTCATCTTGATCCACAACCAGATTCAAGATGGCCCTTGCAAACACCTTATCTATATTGTATATAGAATCCAAAACTTTATTTGAATCAACATCTACCACCTTCTGAGGAATCCTTAGCAATAATGCACCTTGTGCCAATTCTAGACTCATATAGCAATAGTCAATTACTCTTACCTCATAATCATCTACATAATTGGCTCAATGATCTAGTTGGATCTTCTCTTGTGGGACCAAACTTGACTCAAATGGTTGGGCTTCGATCTCAATTAGACACTC
Organism: Chamaecyparis obtusa; assembly: GCA_027943335.1. NCBI lineage: Eukaryota > Viridiplantae > Streptophyta > Pinopsida > Cupressales > Cupressaceae > Chamaecyparis > Chamaecyparis obtusa. The sequence continues at coordinate 114,692 of BSBK01012913.1, read as the reverse complement.
AAGTTTGACAAGGAAAACAAACCAATTGATGAGGATAGAAAGAAATCCTCCTTCTTCTTTGAGCTCCACATTCACTCAAGAAGGTATTGCCTTATCTACACACTCAAGACACCTCATGACAAACCAAAGGCCTATAGATAGATTAATGTGGAATAGAAATCAATATCCTATAGGTATCCTATACCCCAATGATAGAAAATCTCATGCAATAGCCCTACTTGCATGGAATGAGACTGAAAGCCAAAGACCTATCCTAACAACAAGAAAGGGAAAGGGTGGGGCTAAAGGGAAATGATTTAAAGATGGGCTAAAGGGATCCCTGAGATACCCTAAGTCTCTCATAGACCAGTGCCTTGTCCAATGGGCTATAGAGTCAAATACAAAATTGCAAGGGATAGCTATGAAACAAGAAAATAATATACTCAATGTGTTGATGCCTAACATCAAACACACACCATGACCAAACCTCAACTTAACACCCACCTATGCATTCAAGCATGTTATTATCCATCAAAGGATTTTAACCCTCCCCTTAGAAGAGACCTATGAATAGACAATACATTAACTAGCATCCACTGGAAGACAAGCATGACCTATCCTTGATATTTCGGCTCATACATACATGAATACTAGCCCTGAACCAGTTATCTCTACGAAGACAACTCCACTTGCAAACACATGAGTAATACAAGAAGACAAATCAAACACCCTTAATGTATGATCAATGAATTCAAAGCTCAATTGGAGATAGCTAGGTAGCAGTAAGAATATATTAACTTCTCACACATAAGACAAATCACTTACAATATGCATTATGTTCTCAGAACCAGCAAGGAGAGAAGAACACTCTATATGCAAAGAGAAGGGGAAAATCTACAGGAAAAGGACCCTTCACTGGAACCAATTCTCCTCAAAAAATTGTAGAAGAAGGAACCCTTACAAAATCAAACAACCTACAATTTATACCACTGGTTACCTTGGAATCCCAAATAGTAGGATGCAACAAGCTACGGGTAACCAGGGTTAAGACTTCAACCACCTAACCAATCAAAATTACATCACATTTACTACAGGCGTAGGAAACACATCCAATCTAGGAAGAGGAAATCCTAAACTGATCCTTAATTATGAAAGTCTTCTCTACAAGTACAAAGGATCACAAAACTAGGCTCAAAAGGACACCCTGCAACATGCCTTGAGCCACACTTGCAATGTACATGCTCTGCAAATGAGCACTAGACATCTGGACCATACTAAAAATGGTGAACCCATCACTTCTCACTAAATAGGGTTGTTTCTGCATTGAATTCCATAAGAATGGTACCCTCTATCATTGGAAACACTCAAAAATTCAAATTTGAACCTCAACAGTTATTTCTTTGGCACCTGCAGAGAAATGATGGCCAAAATTCAAACCTTTACCAACTTTAAAACGTAGCCATCTAATCAATCTCCCTTCATGGGCTTTATGACTTTCCTTAAAAGTGGTCCCAGTCAAACTTAGCAAATTGGAGACAAAGAACCTTCACCAATTCATGAAACACTTCACTCCTTCGCTAAATAATCTAGTGACTCCTGACTACCATTCGCCAAATCACCAAACAAACTAGCGAATCACCTTTTTTATGCATGAACGTGTGAACACATTGAATTTTGGTTGGCACCGCCAGATCTTTATCCACTCCACCAAACCTCAGACCCCACCTGGTTCGCTCAATGCCACATGTCATTTATCATTCACCGCAACCGCCCAGTCATGACTGACAGGACCCACAAACCTTCAGCATCTAATCAAATGGCTGGCACAAGATTGCATGTGTTAGAAAAAGGCCTTAAGAACATACACTGACCATCAATGCTCTGACATGTCAAGACCCCTCTAATAGACACACCAGTAACCAGGTCCCACAAATACATCCAGGAAAGATTCAAAATCAATAGTCATCACATGATCACAAGGGGATGGAATATTCCATGCGATCATGTGACAACCACATGATCCTCAGGCAACTGACAACATGACCCCACCTGGGCCTGCTGATGCTACTTTCATTAAATCCATTGGCCAATGAGGAACCACCAACTGTGCTTAGGTGTCACCCTGGACCCACAATTTGAAATGTCATGTCACAAAGATAAGATTAATGGCCATCAGATTGAGATGGTGTCAGAGATCAGGCCCAGGAAATAAAGAAAGTTGAAACATAGGAAAAATTAAAGCTCATGACCTAGGAAATATTTACCACCGGGCCTAGGAAGAACTTAGGAAAGGGGACCCGACAAAAATATTAATCGCATGGTCTCATAGATCGAAAATAGGCTATGCAATCATACGACTAGTTGTTTAACATGCAAAGAGGTCATAAAAATTTAAGCACACGAGAAATTGGGGCTTAAGCGAGCCAAAAAGGTAATGTCAAAAAAAGAACAAGGCCAAGGAAAGACAAAGGGTTTAGCTGGCAATGGCTAACTTTTTGAATTTTTGCAAGGGTTTAGCCAAAAACATGAAAAATACTTGCAGAGGGCAGGGGAAAGAAAATGTAGCCATGATTTTTTTTTGCAAGTGCTAATAGATCTTCAACATGCAATTCATGAACATAGTGGTCTCCCATTGTGTGGCTATAAGTACCAATGGGGTCAGAGTGAGTCCTCACCAGATTATAGGTTGCCAATGGGAATTCATCCACTCTCCAGTCAATGACTTGTAGACCTTCATGTTTGGTACACAATGGAGACTGATGGAAATAGGAAAGTCCCAACAATGTTTTTTCTTGTGCTTGATATGCTCATGGGTATTAGACAACTGTTGTGCTATCTCAGTAGAACTACCCTATAAGAAGGTACCTTGGGAGTTTCCTAGGTGCTAAAGTGCTTCTTGCCACTTGAATGTATGTGAATGTTTGAAATTGAATATAAAATGCCCCAATGGCCTTGACTTTAGCCCCTGCTTCTATTGATAACCTTTTAGCATAGTCACCCTCAATGGAGTGGATGATTACAAAAACAAAGGCATCATTGACTACTCTAAACTCTAGGCTATTGTGTGTAAAGAATATTTCTCACCAATTGAGGTACAAATTGAATGGCCACATGTTTGGTTCTCCAATGTTTACCACTTTAGTTAACCTCAGATATACTACCCTGGTAGCTAGTAAGTATACAACATAGGATGTCATGTAGAAGTGGGGGTCTATCTTTACCCAAATCAGTTGTTCATCCAGCTGGTACTTAGAATAGCTGCCCAATCAAACCTTGCCTACCTTTCTTTTATTTTACGGATCAGTAAAATCATCCAAGGTTCCAATTGATGGGACTTACACAACCTGTATACCCTGCTTATCATTATATGGCTACCTATATATCTTCTTTCATGTAGCCTCTCCTCATGTCAATTCTATCCAGCCTATTCTTGGGCAATGGCAGCATTAGGTACTCATTGTTGATGATGTTATGAGCCCTCTGTACGTCTTTGTTATAGAAATCCATCCCCTTGTTCACATTGAAATTGAAAAACTTGTCTACCCCTTTGGGCAGATGGAAAACATCTTCAATATTGTCAAGGCTCAGGTCTATGACCACTTCTCCAATTCTATTCTTGACCATGCTCTCATCTGGCACATAGTTATTAGCCAGTGTGTTGATTAGCTCCACCGACTTGATGGAGACTGGCTGTGCTGCCACATTCACTAGAGAGCAATGGAATAATGAAGTACCATCCTCTGAATGACCCATTGGGTGAGCACACTTATTCAAGTACTCATTCCAACTTACATTCCTGATATCTATATCAGTTATCCTTGCGTGCAAGTCAGTCACCTTGGATGGTGGATGGTATCCTTTGAATTGATATTTTATGGCTGGTGATACTAATACATTCTTGGCCATATCTATGGAGAGGAAAAGACATGAATCAGTAACATGATGAGAGGAGAAAACCAAAAAAAATGAAATCAGTTTACTAATTTCAAGCTCAAATGGATCAGGAAAGGGATTTTTAGCCTTTTCGATCCATCGGGGGTGTTGCACCTCCGAAAGGCTAAAAGGGCCAAAATTGTCAAATGAGGCCTTTGCCATGATAAAAAAAATTTAGTGAACTAGATGTCTAAAAACCTAGGAGGCCAAAAAGGCCAAGGAGGGGTTCCTATCTTGAAACATTCAGACTCAGGGAGTGAAATACTTTTTGGTGTGCAAAAAGGCCGACATGGCCGAAAGTGCCAAAATCAAGGAGTAGAAGGTTTATTTTGGATTTTTAGAGGAACAAAGTGTTTCAGTGTGAGACAACACTAAAAACTCAAAAATGATCTAGCACTTAGGAAATTTGTTGATGCACCAGCTGCTCTAAAAGTTTCAGACCCCGAAGGTCTGAAACTAGGGTTTATAGTAGGACTCAAAAAGTGAGTTCAACGGTGAGTTTGTCCACAAACTCACCAAGGGATGCAAGGTGACTACCTTGAAAATCCCTAAGGATGATAAGGGCTGACTCTAAGCAACCTAGACCTAAGCACAAGGTTGAAAAGGCTGAAAAGATGCAAACCCTAAACCTAGGACGAACTGAGAAGGATGAAAGAAAGAAAAACACTAAACTAAGACCAAAAAGAGGAGGTAAAGAAACACCTTCCTAGAAGATGAAAAACTCAATGATGACCAGCAAGGAGATGAGATCCATGTGATGAAGAGGCAATAGGTGGTGAAAAAAGAGGACGGGAAGTGGAGGAGTGAGCACAAAGTGTGGGTTCAAAAACCCTCACACACCTTTTATAGGCTACATGGGGTTGCTGACATAAGCACCTCGTGAATCGGCCTTTTCACATTTTCAGATGTGTTGGACCTTTGAAGGGCCAAAACATCCAAAAGGATGACTCCTATGAGAGTCAGACTTTTGGTGTTACCAACATTTGACAGGTTCAAAAAAAGGGGTGACTACTAAAAGACCCGAGGATGCACTTCTTGCTCCATCAGGCCTTTTTCACTTTCAAACCTCCAAGAGTGCGAAAGGGTGACAAGGCTGAAAAGGCTGAAAACTAAAAAACTATGGACATGAAAAACCCTAAAGAAGACAAAAAGCAAGACAAGAAAAAAGAAGTGGGGCTCCTAAGGCCATAAGGGCCATTAGGGGAGCATGGTTGTGGGACCACAACAAGTCTAATTGGTCCTAGTAGGTCCTAGTTAGGACTACAATAGTTAGATCTAATTTGTCCTAATAGTTCCTAATAGGTCATGCAATTGGTCATAATTGGTCTAATAGGCCCTAGTTAGGTCTAATTAGTCCTAATTGGTCTAATATGACCTAATAGGTCTAGAGTGAGGTCTAATTGGTCTAGTTAGACCTCTAATTGGTCCTATTTGGTCTAATTGGTCCTAATAGACATCCTAGTTAGGTCTAGTTAGGTATAATTGGTCCTAATTGTTCCTAATATGTCCTAATATGTCTAATTAGGTCTAATTGGTCCTAATAGGTCCTAATAGGTTTAGTTAGGTATAATTGGTCTCTAGTTAGACTTGTAATTGGTCCTAATAGGTCCTAGTTGTTCCTAATTGGTTCTAATTAGCCCTAATATGTGGACTAATAGGTCCTAATAGGTCTAGTGAGGTTTAGTTAGGTCTATTTGGTCCTAATAGGTCCTAATAGGTTTAATTGGTCCTCATAGGTCCTATTTAGGTTTAGTTAGGCCTACTTGATCCTAATAGGTCCTAAAAGGTCTAGTTAGGTCTAGTTATACCTCTAATTGGTCCTAATAGGTCTTAATTGGTAATAATTAGTATTATTACTTGTCTAAATAGATCTAATTAGGTATTGCAAAATCACATTTACATGATTCATTAAGACAAGTCATGATCATCAACTTAAAATATTCAGGGAGAGAGAGATAGAGACACACCTTGTTTCCTACGATAATATCTTTCTTGTGCTTCTTCACGTAGTCTTTGTTTAGCCTATTTTGAATAATTTCAAGCTCTTTTATTTCCTATCACATGTTGAAAAATTGATCTAGCAAAATTTCTTCCTTCTCCTAAATGAAAATTATTTTGCATCTTTCGGATTAATGACATGAGAAAAACATACATTTATTTATATATAATCATTATTACCCTGAAACGATACCAAATAGGCCGACCTAGGTTTCTATCAAAAGTAAACTTTGACTTTCTATTGAAAATAAGTTAATGATGCCTAAAATTGGCATCAAATTGGAAAGTACTTTCGATAGAAAGTACTTTCAATCAAAACTAAAAAGTTTCGGTCAAAAGTACCTGGTTTAGGCCATGTTTGCAAACTATGAATAAATTTTGAGAATTTCAAGCCTTCGGGGCTGAGACTTGAGATCAAATAGAAGAATAGGAAGATGTCCTTTTGCATAGCACAAGTACACAAAACAAGCTTTCTAATGATTATATATTAGTCTATTTTTTAATTTATTATGTATATGGTTTTTTACGTTAATAGAATGTTGGTTTTTTATCAAATATAAACCTCTGAGTTTGATGTTCAATGAAAACTAGTAAAAAACCAATTTGTTTTTTAAAAAATAATTGTTCCCTCCATCTTCAAGTCTACTTTCTATCAATTTTTTTTTTAAATTCGATAAATACACAACAAGTTATAAGCTACGTAGTTAAGGTATGTCAAAATTATGGTTTAGTCAACTTCAAATGTTAATAAAATATGCAATAATCATGATAATTTTGTCAAACCAATGACATTCCCTCCATATGGATGTTACAAAACTAAATTTGAAAGAATCACATTCATATCTATTTTACAAAAAACATTATGCTCTATGAAAACAATGTTACTCTTTGAAAATGACTTTTTTCAAAACCATACCAATTTTCATGGGAGAAAAAAAACCTATTCAAATAAATTATATATATAGATAGATAGATAGATAGAGAGAGAGAGAGAGAGAGAGAGAGAGAGAGAGAGAGAGAGAGAGAGAGAGAGAGAGAGAGAGAGAGAGAGAGAGAGAGAGAGAGAGAGAGAGAGAGAGAGAGAGAGAGAGAGAGAGAGAGACAATACAAAAGACTCTAATTTACTTCATCCTCCAATTTCAAAGGGTTCAACAACAATATTCATCCGAATCGGAAAGTTTTTTTCAAAATTTAGAGTTAAGTGTCTGTTCAGGGAAAAAAGTGTAACCCACTATTGTGGGTTCACCCTATTAGAGTTTCAGTTGATCACAAGTATTCTAGGTGATGTTATTGAGTGTATCTATCTGAGTATCACTGAAGGTATATAGTTTGAAGAAAATTTTATGGTTCTTTTTCTATATGCAGATCATCAAGATAATTTTTTTTGAATGTACATACAATGAGTATTCATTCTATGAATAGAAAATTATTTTTATGTGATCAGTACTAAGTGTGTAGTAACCATCATTGTAAGGAGAGTATTCTGAGATCATACATGTGTATTTAAGGGTCTATATTTTTTATGAGCAAGACCTTCTATTGTATAAGCTTGAGAATCTTTGTATATAGAGTTTCATTTATTTAATAAAGCATCAATTTCAGTGGGGTTGGATTTTTCCCTTGTGTAGGAGGGTTTTCCCAGGGTATCTCTCCTATTCTTGAGTTTTTTTCAGTTTTATCTATTATTTGTTTCATGCTATTTTTTTTCAAAACTTAACACAAATCACATTGTCTTGGTGATCTATAGGTCTCCATAATTTGAAACCTTTTAATCCATATGCACCCCTATATCTCTTGGACATTCTTAAAAACTATATAGATTGTTGTGGGACTTTTGAATTCTTCTAATATCACTGATTCTCCCAATAACTCTTTCCTTTTCTATAATAAGACTCTTAATCTTATCAATCAATGACATGACATGCCCCTCATGACTAGATATTGATATTCTCAAGTGATTAAATTATGTAGATAATTCATATTGCTTCTTCTCACTCTCCCTAAGAAGCTTTTCTAAGTCTCTAACATTGTCCAAATAGAAAGTTCATGCTTTATATACCTTTCCTCCTTGATTTAAATCATGACTAACATTTTTTATAGCAATTCCCAATAGTGTTCTATACTTTAAATTTAAGGATCTTATCACATTGTATCTGTTATCATCAAACTCATTCTTTAGTTTAATCAGAAAAGACTAAATAAAAATAATCAATATCTGTAATGACAGAAGTGATTAGACCCTTTAATTAGCTATATGGGGTGTCAGTTGGATTTCTCACATAGCTAGGCATGATTTTTTCTAAAATATTAGATTCAATCTTAGGGTAAGTGCACCAAGATGGTGTACAAAAAGGGGGGTATAAGTGTCCACTTTTTTTTTTAAATCATGTAAACTTGAACTTGGAAGAGAAATTTGACCTTTATGAACTCAAAAGTAGAATATATGCAAAGAAAAAGAATTGTAGTACTTTGAATATAGTTTCTAAACTACTAAAGTTTTCAAAAAATGGATAAGATTGAGAGGGTCAAATCTATTGTGCACGAAAACAAAGTTTCTATTTTTTTCAAAAAAAATAAGATAGTGTATGTCGTGCATATAAAAAAAGATATAGTTATATTTTGTATTTTTAAAAACCCTTCAGTAGAAATATAGATAAGAGTGAGAGCTATAATTTTTGTATTTTTTGTAATTATCTATTGAATATTTTATTTTCTATGATTTTTTGAAGTGGGAACATCTTGAAAAATTAGGTGTATGTTCATGCGCTAGACACATGTTGAGAAACCAAGTTTGTGCCCTAGTAGGAAGACAATATTGTTGGGCATAGGCAATTTAGTGAGTTTTCTATAGTACATTACCCATTTCAATTGAATGTTGATGCTGCTTAAGATTCTCATCGATGTTGTCATTCCTACTTCATCAAAAAACTATTTGATAGCCTCAAGAACTTACATGGCCAAGAATGGGTTTCCATAGGGGAATTTTTATTTGAACACATCATTCAATTTTCAGCATACACCAATTGAACCATCTACCATTCTATCATAACTTTACTAAAAATAGTGTAATTTCATCCCTTAGCATTAGTACCATTGTATTTACTGTAGCATTACCAATTCTAATTACTTCATTAATTTCTTCCAAAAGAGGTATATTATTTTTTAGTTTAGTTTCTCTTCCTCCAATAATAATAAAATAAAATAAAATTTGATGTTTGTAGGTCACCATTGCCTTTATTTTCTTACCATTTCCTTTAGTTTCTTTATCAATTCATATGCAATCCATTATTTAAGGTTTACCATGTCCATTGTCACATCTTTTCCACCATAAAATTTGGTTATTATTAGTATAGATCTAGTGCCATCAAGTATTTCATCAAGAGTTGTTGTGTCTCATGTACCATTTAATAGGTTACTTGCAAATGGGGTTGCAAGAAGAGTGGGGTTAACCATGGAGGAAAATTTTTCATTAAGAATGCTCAAGATGGAGTAGTACTGGGATGGGTGACCTCCTATAAAGTCTCGATGCTTCACCTCTGTGAGCATCACCTAGATCCAATGAGTGCTAAGTGTTCCATTCATTCTCATGAGAGATTGGTTCATGTGAACCACTACTCATGAAACATGGGTCAATGATTTTGACTTAAAAAAATACATAGTTGAATCCTAATAGAAAAACCACAATATAGAAGATATTCCTACTTAAGAGATAATTTTCTTGGCTTTCACATCCCATATTTTACAATATACTTTTTTGTCACTATAGATACTCTAGAAAAGAGAACAATTGTGTCATGTTGTCGATGATATTGGCAAAGGAAAAAGAACTAAGTTTGGAGGAGTAAAAACCAAAATGTCAAGATATAGGAAAAGATGGAAAAAAATGAAAACAAAAGAATGGCAATCTACAGTAACAAATGACACAAACATAAGCTTTCTTAAGTGAGAAAAAAAGGTTCAAAGAATTTTGAGGAAATCACCATTGGAGATTTGGTCTTTTAAGAGAAAACTCATAATAATGATATGGGTGGAGATTTGCATGGTCTTTTGAATATTGTTGAGATGCCCAAAATGGATGTCAAAGGCCTTTCAAAGATGTAGATTAATTTGGAAATATTGATTAAGAAGGTGAAGATCTTGGAAGCCAAATTTGGAGATTATTACGAAAGCTCACAGGATAAGGACATGATCCATCCTCTACAATTTGTTAAATGAAAAAATGTAATCAAGAAAGTCTAATTGTATACATTTCTACAATTTGGTTTATATAAAAGTGTCTCACTTCTAGGTGGTTATAGGAAGAAAGATATAGTCTAGTTGCATCAGCAACTGATATTGGTTGTATTTTCCAGCCATTGGTTTATGGTGCAATTTTTTTCACTCATGTTATAATGATTCCTTGTAGGTGTACTTTATACTATCTTATGTTTCTTTGAGCCTCATATTATTATGGGCTTTGTTCTATAGAAGCTACAAGCTGCTCATCAGACCTTTCTTGTGAATATTTTTAGTGATCATCAGTTGTTCATTGTAAATATTTGTTTTGCTTTTATACAATAAAAAAGAGTGTCCAAAGAATAGGTTTTCTTTTTCCTTTTTAATGGTATGTAAATCTATGAATGGGTATGTCAAATGCATAGATTCATCATCTTACCAACATATTGTTAGTACTCAAAGAAATAAAATGGGTATGCTTAGTATTTGAAATAACTATGTGTGGGCTGATTCAATTTAAGCTACTAAAATAGAACATAATATTGAGAGTTAATGGAAACCATGTTTTGTTGATTAATTTATTTCTATATGTTTAAACATCGGATGTAATATCAAGTCATAACTAATAGAAACTATTATAATTTAAAACTTTCATGGCTCATCTAGATTGGGAAAATAATTCCTAACTTTTTCCAAGGCTTCCCTTCGAAGATTATCCATTAGCTAATAGCCCTCTTCAATGAATTGAAGAGAAAAATGATGAAAATTTAAAATCAAAAAATCACAGTCCTTACTACTTAACTTGTTAATTGAAATGTGGTATGTTAAATCAAACAATGCTAAGCATAGGGAATTTTATTACAAAGATAACTTAGAGTTAGCTTCTGAGGTAGTGCTTTCAAAATATGACACAATTTAAAATGTGTTAAAAGATTCAAAATTCACTTTCATCCTCCTCAAATTCTATTGGAAGGTGTTTAATAATTTATCATCAACCTTGCATCATTGTTTTCTTTTAATAATGATCAACATATCCTCCTTATGTATGGAAGTAATCTCTTCTTGAAGTTGTTTATTTTGTCCTTTCACTTTTTAAAATGCTGCAAAGGTGAGCTTAAATTTTTACAATAACATTAAATTTTGTATTCTTTGGTTAATTTCTAAAATGAGTTCTCCTTGGCTATAAATTTCCATACCATAATCGAAAACTTTAACTAGTTTTGGCTAGCTAAAACTGGGAGAATCGGTTAGAAATAAAAGCCAAGTTAACATTTAGTTTCTTGAAGGGCATTAATATCCTGAAAGAATGTACATATTCTACTTAAAAAATTCCAAATTCATGTAAAGCATATACAACCCTCATAAATACATTAGATGGTTGAGGATATAGAATATTGTAGCATTGAAATTTAAACTTGCACCTTATACAATTTTTGTTAGATACCCTGCTTTGAAATGCTCTTGTAGATATGCATGTAAAATGTGGAAGAAAAAAAAAGAATAGAAAATTTTTGATAGAATACCTCAAAGAGTTTTTGTCACACATAATGTAATTGGAGGGTATAAATTTTTCTCTTTTCTAGTGTCCTTGCATGTATCAAAATGGGGTATTTGGAATATATTGGATAAGCTTCAAAGCATGATGGTACAAGTTTTTTTCGTCAGATATTATAGTTGGAAATGTATTGGTAGACATGCATGAAAAATGTGGAATCATAGAAAAATCTGTTAAGCTTTTAGGATCATTGCAAATGTAATAGCACTATCTCATTGTATGCATTTTCCAAATGCAACAGTCTCTTGCATTTATATTGAGAATGAGCCAAGAAGGGACATGTCCCTTCATAATATCTCTTGAGTATTATATTAATTTCTCTAATATTTATATAATAATAATATTTATATTTATATATATTTAAATATATATATACATCTCATATATACTAAATATATATATACATATCTTCACTAGTATTGACTCATAGTGTTTATTCAATTGAAGCTACAAAGCATCAACACTCCCTCTTAGCTAGGGAGGATAAATCAATCCAATGTCAACACTTAAGACGCTTGACAACATCAATCATATGATGTAAGAAATAAAGGCATCATCCTCAAGATGTAATCAATAGAAACATAGTCTCAATATGTGGATTGCCTCAATCGACAATTATATCCACATGTTCTCAAGTGGATTTCCTCCATCGAATATTCTATCCATAATTTCTCAAGTGAATTTCCTCCATCAGTGATTCTATCCATTTTATATCATGAGTATTGGCCTATTAGAATGTCAACACATGACATTCACCAAATACTCTAAGTATTGGCCTATCAGAATATCAACATATGATATTCACCAAGTACTCAATAAGGTACCAGCCTACAGAATATTAACACATGATATTCACCAAATGCCTATCATATATCTATACAAATAGCTCATAGACCATCAATGACATCTAACACTTAGTTGTTGATTTACAAGATATATTTATGCAAACAACTTATAGACCATCAATTTAATGACATCTAACACTTAGTTGTTGCTTTACAAGATGTATCTATACAAGCAACTTATGGACCATCAAATTAATGACATCTAACACTTAGTTTTTTATTTAAAAGATATATTTATGCAAACAACTCATAGACCATCAACTTAATGACATCTAACACTTAGTTGTTGCATTAATTCATCATGATCTATTTCAACATTATAAATAATGTATATCATGATTTAAGTTATTGTAAGATCGTCACCTTCAAATAACTTCTTAAAATATAAGTGATAATCATTTGGAAGTCATCACTTCCTCATGATTTACATAGGTGGGTAGGCCCATTAAAAACATTCATGATTCGTTAATATAATAATCAATTTTATCAAGTTTACCTCATAAGTGTTTAACCTTCAATAGTGAACTCCCCCTCAATCAGTATGATCAAGATTGTCACAACTTTACTAAACCATCTACTCCCTCTGAAGCTCAAGTTTATCAACTTCTTGACCACTTTTGAAATTCAAGACTCCCTTTAGTCTCAATCATCAATTCTTTTGGAAGCATCAAGTTCTTTCTCCCTTGAATGCAATTTTCTTGTGCTTTTGTCCTAAAGGTATGTCAGAGAGAGATTACAAATAGCTCACTAAACTATGTCGATCAGAAATACCAATAATAGAAGCATAAAATATTTTAATTTTTAGGAATGAATGCTAAAATTTTGGCAGCCATTATGTAGTAGTTGTTGTTGCATTCATTACTATGATTGTCATTGATGTCAACACAGTGATTTACCAAAGACTTGCAAAGAAGCAGACCGAGTTTGGAATAGTGCACATGGGTTATTGTAGTTGGAGCTATGCGATGTTTAGGATATACTCTTTGATATGTTATATGTCTATGCTTAAGAGTGTAGATAGTAATTCATTTATTCATGGAAGTTATGATCATTTTGGAGCAAGCAGTATTTAGGCAGTGTTCCAAAGTAGCAGTTTGTGGAAATCGGATGATATCTCCTAATCGGGATAGAATCTAGTTTTGCACAATTAAAGGGAAGTTGAAGACACATTGATAGTGACATGGATGACAACACAAACTTCAAGGTCACATGAGTGAAGATTTATTGTATTTGGAAGCTAACAGTTTTGTGTAATTTTGGTGTAGCCTGTGGAAACTTTTATTTTGTAATTGTATGCCGACTCATTTGTAATTATTTGAGTGTGGTATAAAGGAAGGAATGCATTTACTTTTTTTAGTGTGTAAGTGAGTATTTTTGATATAGTAGCAATGGTTGTGTGTGATGTTGTATGCATGAAGTGAAGAAAAGAGCTAAGTATGAAAGAGAATTTATAAAGGAAGAAATGCGAAGTATAGAGATATAAAATTGAGATATGATGTAACAATGAGTGTGGTTTAGCATAGTCAGAGAAAAGGTAACATATTATTCTATTGAGTAATGTAAATATTGTTTGGACAGTGTGTTCAGTGATCTTACCCTGAAGCTTTTTGGGCAGTGGGTCCTTCTATCTTCCATAACTCTTAACGAGGTTATAATCTTTTAATAGGGATTCAAAATCTCCTAACAAGGATTCATATGTACTAAATGTATTTCATAAGACTCCTAACAGATTCCATCCTTTCACAAGGAATATTCATATTAGTGCATCTTTTGTGGGCATCATTACCACTGGGGTTTACTCTTTGATCAAGAGGTTCCCTAGTCAACATATCTTATGTCATTGTGTTATTGTGTATGAATGTCTTTCTATGGTTGGTAATTATAATACTTATATGGTTTAATATTGTTGAAGATGATAAAAGTTATAATTATCTGATAACTGATTCAACCCCCCTCTCAGTTAGCTTGGTGGACTTTACTTTCTAACAATTGGTATCAGAGCGGTAGGTCCTTGAAAAAGAAGTTTAACAACTTAAGGATATCCATGGTGAATTTCAGGAAAGAAAGCCCTAAGTTGGATGGAGTAAATTTTGATAGCTAGAAAGAAAAGATGAAGACACATCTACTATGTTTAGGACCAGGTTATTGGTTGATTAAAAATAATGATAAGACTATCATTGAAGAGGACAATCTTAAAACATCTATTGCTGATGAGAGAGATCTATTCATGTGTAACATACTTGCAAGAGAATCACTTTTGATAACACTTCCAGAGAATGAGTACATTTAGGTAAAATGTTTGAAAAAATCTCATGAAATTTGGAAAGCTTTACACTCTACTTTTGAAGGTGATGAACATGCAAAAAGAGTTAGATTGCATAATTGGATATGTGCATTTTAAGATATAAGAATGTTGGAAGATGAATCAATTAGAAGTTATATTGGTAGCATGTCATAAATCATTATAGGTATAAAATCTTGTGGAGGGACAAAGATAGAGAATGAAGTGATATGGAAAATTTTGAGGACATTGACTCTTGTATTTAAGCAAACAATGTTGTCACTAGGGATTGCACCCAAGTATGGCTATGTGTAGAACCTAGCAATCTCGTGAAACATGGGACTATTCTCAAGTTGTGGGTAACCTATTTGAGAATAGACCTCTAGATTAGGGGCCAGCTTCCCCTTGAATCACCTGAAACTGAACTAAAATTTGAAGGAAAAGGGAGAGAGAGTGCATGAAAATGAAACTAAAACTAGGTAATTCACCAAATTTAGTAGATCCACAGATTGAATTAGAACTCACAATGACACTTAAAATAATCTGGTAACTCACAACTTGACCCTGTCTGTTTTGACAATTCTTTGAAATAAGAGGTATTTGTGTTAAAAGAAGGGAAAAGACTCCCACAACTTAAAACCAAATGTACACAGATTATAAAAATAACTATAAAACACCTTCTTAAGCATTTAACTTGAACAAACATGCAAAGTAAAGGATGGCAAGTGTTACCCTAATTTTCATATGCATGTAAATTTGGCTAATATCTATCCCAAGGTCTCTATTTTTATCCTATCAAGCATCCCTAAATTTTTTATGATCTTATGCCATGTCCTCTGGCCTCTACAAATTGTTTTACTCCTTGGTCTGCAGTTAAAAAAAAAAATTCAAAAAAGTAGTTGTTTGAGCTAAATAAACCCTGCAACCCTAAGCCCCTCCTATTTTCATGTTACTTTATCAGCAAGTTAACAGTCCCAATTTCCATGTGTGTAATTAAATCCTTCAATTGTGAAATCTCTAATTCTCGGTGGTCAAAGCCCTAACACTTAGTGATCCCGTGAATGGTTACCTCTTAAGTTGGCAGTCTCTGCTTAGCAACTAAAGTCAAGATTCTCATCTAATGGTTGTCACGTGATCTCATGGCCTCAAAAGATTCCATGAGATCTTGTGACAACCATCGATCTTCCTATCTGCAGAGTAGGTTTGTCAGTGGGTCTGACCATGTTGTCTGAGCTGTACACCTTTGATTGGTCAAGGACTTGTGATTTGATGCCATGTCAGTGTGGGCTCAATGGTTGTCAGTCAAAAATGATCTAATGGCTGGTGCATAATCTAAAGGAGATTTTCTGACACATGAGATCATGCACCCACTGTTGATCTTGCTTTATCTCTGAGCTCTATTAGGTGGGTCCTTTTTTGCTGACATGCTTGTTTTCTATTGGGTCCCAAGTGATAGCTTTGATCTATCAGTAGGACTATGTCAGAAGGTCTGTGGATGTGTCACAAGGGCTAAGATCTACGGTGGTCGTATGATCTCATAAGATCTTCTGACCCTATGAGATCATACGACAACCATCCTATGAGAATCTCTGGGTCGTGGGTCCAATGTGCTACCTAGCACTAATGTGCTTGTTCCTCATTGGCTGGGGTTTTGAATAGGTGGAAGTTTTTTAGTGGGGTCAGCTTCCTCAAAGTATTAAGTTTTGAGCAAGATCAACAATCATCATTATACCACAAAGGTAAGATGCACACAGTTTAAGCTGGTGGTATAACCACAACAATCTGATGAAGGTAAAGAAGGTCGTGGGTCCACGTTGTCAGAAGGGCTGATGTGTGAAGCATTTGATTGGTCCACGTGGTGATGACTGGATTTTCAGTGGGTCCATTTGTTAGAAGGGTCCCAATCTAATAAAGATCTATGATTGGCGTAAAAGTGCAAAGAATATTTCTGACATATGATCTATCATGCACCTACCATTAGATTGGAATCTAAGCTATAGTGGGACCATGTTAGAACTTGCTGAGCTGTATGCTTATAGAGTAGTCAAGGGTGAATATAAGAATGACATGTGGTGGTTCTAGGCCCAGGGTAAAGAGTATTTCATGTATCTATCACTAAAGAGCTTTTTCATGTTTACCAGACTTAACCGAGGTCAACTAAAAGTTTAAATGACTCTGTGACTGAAGGGAAATAGAACTCGAGGTAGACTTAATGTTAAATTTGCAGTTAAATGCTGAGCCTGGGTAAAAAGGAAGATCTGACGATCGCGTTTTAAAGTGAGACTGATTTTTGAATTTCGACCGTCGATACAGAATTTTAGTGCCACCTATGACCATTTTATCAATTTTTAAATTCAAATATCTCAAAATATCAGATTTCAATAGTTATGGTGAGACCGAGTTGTAGGTAGGTAGATGGATCATGGTAGCTAGATTTTTGCAGGTATAAACATGAAATGGACATGCAAACATAGATATCTGATCGGCTGGGATATTTTTATGTGCATTTATGGCTGAATTTCTTAGAATTAGGGTTTGATTATTATATGAAAAATTATGTAAACCCTAATTAGATTTTTTACTCCTGCCTCTATGCATTAGAGGAGATGTATATAATTTTTTTTGAGATCTTTAGAGCTCAAAATGGACTTTTTGTAAAAGAAGAGTTGGACAATTGTAAAGAGAAAAATATATCTTTTCTTAAAAATCTATGTGTGGCATCCTTCTTGCGCTCTGGTTTTCTATAGTTGTAAATTCCCATTGATAATTCAGATATTGAAGATATTTTGTGACATTTCTCATGTCCCTACACCTTCTTGTGTGAGTTATCTCTTAATGAATTTAGTATTTACATGCTTCTCAGTGATATCTTAGAGTTCTAGATCCCTCTTTCTTTCTACAATTTTGTGTATCATTGTGGATGATTTGATGTGAGTGCTTTTGTGGGTATACTTCAACCCCTTAACTATCTTGTCTCATTCCTATACCTAGTTGTAGAGGTGAATGTTTGTTTGCAGGTCATAGATTGTTGT
This sequence comes from Chamaecyparis obtusa, assembly GCA_027943335.1. Taxonomy (NCBI): domain Eukaryota; kingdom Viridiplantae; phylum Streptophyta; class Pinopsida; order Cupressales; family Cupressaceae; genus Chamaecyparis; species Chamaecyparis obtusa. The sequence goes on along the minus strand of BSBK01012913.1, from coordinate 96,854 downwards.
CTAATTCCAAAGGGTGTTATTGTTTGTGAAAGAATCTCTCTTTCCCTAAATAGCTCTTTTCACCTACAGACCCTTCTATGAAGTACTTATGCAAACCTATTCAATGAGTTGTGATCTCTTAGGCTTAATTCTATTCATTGATTTCATCTTTTATACTATAATTCATACCATATTTTTGGTGTATCACCTAGTAGGATAGTTTGCTTTCAGTTATTTCCCTTTCAAGCATTCCTTCTATCCCTTTCCCTCAAAAGATTTAATTTTCCTATTAAGAAGAAAATTAGGGTGATTATCTAAGAGGAACCAATGTAGAACTTGGAGGTCTCATCTCATTTAGCATAGGTCCCACAACCTGGAGATGATTCCCATGTTATACTAGGTTATCAAGACTACAAGAGCTTGAGACAAGGGTGCAATCTTAGTGTATAACAATTTTGTCATGCTCGGTGGGACAGTTAAAGATCATATTAATATTCAAAGGTTTTCCTATTAGTTCATCTACAAAAGGATCAAAGAAGTTCAGTACACAAGGAATATTAGTACAGACTTAAGCTCAAGGATTCCCCACCTTGGTGCCAGTGTATAACAATTTTGGCATGCTTAGTGGGACTCCAAAAGAAATTATTGTTTGAAGATTATGTTATCTCTGATATACAGATTGCATAATACAAGCTTTTAGAAATATTCTATCAAGTATATCTGATGACTCCACTGATTTCAAAGATCCAGGCCAACCTTGTTTAAGGTTTATGAGAAAGATTGAGACTAGGAGCTCAAAACCCACTAAATTTTCAGAGTTGGCCTCAAAGGGAAGTCATAAAGACTAGTCAACTCAAAGAACATCCCCTACAAGGAGAGTTCAATCAAGACCACAAAATACCTCAGAAAGGAGACCTTTTCCCTTTCATTCCAAAAGAAGAGGCAGGTCTCTAACCAGAGATCTAGAGGAGGATTCAAACCCAGTAGAAAATATAAACCACATATTTTTTAATCTTCAGATTCCAACTCCTGCAATGGCTAGGTAGTTTGCCTTTGCACCATTCAATCAAGGGAGTCCATTAGCTTTTACTATACATCATGATGTGCCCTTGGTGGCACTAAAGAGCTTACCTAATTTCACAGGTGAAGGGTAGACAACTGATTTTGAGCACATAAGAGATGTGAACACCATCTATAGCATACAAAATATTACTCAAGAAGGTGTGGCCACAAAATTATTAGCAGCCTCTCTAAAAGGTAAGGCTCTTGAATGGTTTAGAACTCTAACTGTTGGTTCCATTACTTCATGGGATGAGTTAGGGGATGCATTAAGTAAGCATTTTGAGGATAAATTATATAACTTGTCTCTAATTGAGCAATTAACAACTATTAAGAGAGACCCTCAAGAGAAAATGACAGATTACAATAGTAGATTCCTTAAGACATGGAATAGAATTCCAACCTCAATAAGGTCATTAGCTGACCATACTTTCCTATACTACTTGAAAATTTTGAATGGTAAAATTTCTATCATGATCCAGTCTATAGGTGGTACTTCTTTACCCTAAGCTTTTGACATAGCTGTCAGGGCTGAAAATTATTTAATCCAAGTAGGCATGATACAAAGAAGGCTTCTTATGCCTATTTTTCCTAGCCTTCAACCCATTGCACCTACACAAGTACCCCCATTTACCCCTATTCCTACTATATTAGCACCTCAGGCTAGTACTAGTGGTCAAGAGCTAACAATAGGTTTCTCTCAAGAGTTGCAAGAGATAAAGAATAGCCAACAAAGCAGTCAGCAATAAATGACAAACTTGTTGTAGACCTTGACTAAAGAGGTCACAAATTTGAAGAGGCAAGGTCAAGGAATTAGACAACCATTTCAATCACAAGGCCAAGGTTCTAATCAATCCTATCAAAATCAAGGATAGCCTTATCAGCAAAATAGGCCACCATACCAAGGAGGCTATCAAGGACAAAGGCAAATTTTTAACCAAAGACCGTTCCAACCATATAACCCTACACCTCTCAATTCTACAAATCTAGTGAGGGATATGGTTCCTAGTCAAAATAATGTGGCTATGAATAATGAATGGTGTTTTCCTTGTATTCAGCCTTACAACCAGGCTACATGTTCAAATGGATGGATGAACCAAGCTCTAATGGTTCAAAATGCCTCACAAGCTCAATCAAAGGCTTCATCCAGTGGCTTAGTTCCTCAACAAGAATCAAAAGAGAATGAGACTGCTCTCTTTAATTGGGAGCACCCAGACTTCAATGGAGTCAATGATGAAGTTGCTTTTGTTTCTTATACAAGAGCAAAGAGAAGAGATCAAGACATGGAGAGAGAAGATTTTGGTACTAAGGCCACTACATCAGCAGAGCCACTATAGCAAGCTAATCCCATCACACCTAAGAAGGTTCCTATCATCACAAGCAAGGAGGGTCAGACTCTCAAAGAAGTGGAGCCCATCATAGTAAAGGCACAACAAAGAGTACACGCTATGACACATTTTAATATTATAGACAACATGAAGAAGGTGAATGTCACCATGTCTATGTGGGACTCTTTGGCTCTTCCAGGACAACCTAAAATTTTGAAGAAGGCCATGACTGAAGTAACAACTCCTCAACCTACAAAAGAAGCTACAAAGCTAGTGTTGGTTAACACTGATCAAGAAAAGGAGGCTCCAAGTAGCAACTCCAAGGCCAATACCATGCAAGGTAGGAACTCAAAGCCACCTCCCTTTTATGTATCTTTAATCATTAGAAAATCTTTAGTGCATAATTGTATGGTAGATAGTGGAGCTACTAGCACTATGATGCCCAAGAAAGTAGCAGACCAATTAGGACTTAAGTATGAACCCTTCCAAAAGAAGGTTACACAACTGGATGGATCCTCAGTCAATACTATAGGTGTGGCCAAGGATACTAGTCTGATCCTACAAGCTAGTCCTAATTTTTCCATCCTCCTTGATATATATATTATAGATCTCCCTACATTATTTGCTATATGTCTTTCAAGGGAGTTTACAACCAAGATAGGAGCATACCTATCTTCTGACTAGTCTCACATGCTATTCCATACAAGGTATGGGACCAAGGTAACCATTAAATCAAAACAATTGGAAGTGTTCCATATAGAGCCATATGTGTCCAATACCATCAATGTAAACTACCCTATATTTGATGATAGTGATTTCCAAACCATTAGTGAAGAAAGCACAAAGATCGAAAGTATCCCTGATATTATTCTAGATGAAAGAGCTTTAGAGGCCCAAGAACATCTTATCTGGGATTTTGGTTTGGGATGTTATCTAATACAAGAGAGTGGAGCCATAGAACCAAGCCTTCTCAAAGGAGATACTGATTTAGAAGATCAGAATAATCAGGTTTGGGAACTATTTTTTGATGGAGCTAGAAGTAGACATGGTTCTGGTGGTGGTGCTATGTTATTGTCCCTGAAAAGAGAAAGGTATTACACTGCCTTTAGATTCAATTTCTCCTATACTAGCAACACTGCAGAGTATGAAAGCCTTGTGAATGGGCTGGAATGGGCTAGAAAAAGAGGGCTTAAAACCTTAAAATTTTATGGTGATAGTGAATTGGTTGTTAGCCAAGTAAGAGGGATAAGTGCAACCAAAAATGACACTTTGAAAGCATAAAAACATAGAGTTTGGGATGCAATTGAAGATTTTTGTTCTTTCAACATTGTTGCTATCCCTAGGAAGCTAAATCAAAATGTAGATAGGTTAGCTATTGTTGGATCTCAGTATGATATTCCAAATAGAATTTCAAAAGAGATAGACCAAAAACATATTAAGGTGATTGTCAGACCTTCTATTCCTAATAATAATGTCAATTGGAAAGTGTTTGACAATGATGAACAAATTCTGCAATTCTTGTTTGAAGAGGATATCTTTTCAAGGCATAATCAAGATGGGTTATCACAAAATTATGGTGATCAATTGATACAACTTAAGTCCAACAAGATGCCTAGAGGTCTTCTTACATTAGAGACTATCTTCAATAAGGATGATGAAGTCAAGAAGAATAAAGCTGGCCTGGTAGTTCAACAAGAACATTGTGTTGAATTAGAGTTGGAACCAGGCAAGATCTTACAATTTGGAAAGATAAACACTGAATTGGAAAAGAAAGCTTACACTTAGTTATTCAAAGAATTCAGTGATGTTTTTTCATGGAAATATGAAGACCTTAAAGGTTTTGACCTTGCCCTTGCTCAGCACACTATTGAATTAGAACCTAATGTCAAGCTAGTGAGGCAGAAGCAAAGGCCTGCTAATCCCAAGCTTGAGCCACTTATGCATAAAGAAGTACTCAAACTAATGGAAGGTGGTATCATCTACCCCATTAAGCATACTAGTTGGGTTTCCAACCTTGTTCCTATCAGGAAGAAGAATGGGGACTTGAGGTTATGTGTTGACTTCAGGGATCCTAACAGGGCCTCTCTAAAAGACTGCCATCCACTACCCTCCATGGAAAAAATCTTACAATGTGTCTCTGGATCCAAGAGATTTTCATTGTTGGATGGCATACAATCAGATCCTAGTTAATGAAGAGGATCATTATAAGACTGCATTTACAACCAAGTGGGAAACCATGGCTTATCAAAAGATGCCTTTTGGTTTGTCAAATGTAGGAGCCACATTTGAAAAGGCAATGGATATGGCCTTTAAAAGCCTCATGTACAAGTTTTTATTGGTCTACTTGGATGACATAACTATTTGTTCCAAGCATGCAGAAGACCATATCAAACATTTGAGGTAGATCTTTGAAAGGTGTAGAGAATTTTGGATATCTCTTAATCCCAAGAAATGTGTGTTTGTAGTTCATGAAGGAAAATTGTTGGGATATGTAGTATCCAAAGAAGGAGTTATAGTGGATCCTAAGAGAATTGCAGCTATCCTAGAGCTACCCCTACCACATCACAAGAAAGGTCTCCAATCTTTCATAGGAAAGATTAATTTTGTTAGGAGGTTCTTGCCTAACATTGTAGATTTACTCAAGCCTTTGACAACCATGCTAAAGAAGAGTTCAACTTTTAACTGGACTAAAGAAGGAAAAGCTAATTTCCAAGCTATCAAAGAGGCCCTAATAGAAGCTCATGCCCTGTTAAACCCAAATTTCAGTAAGGATTTTATCCTTTATGCTTATGGAGGTCATGATGCTATATCTACAATGCTGACTCAAGAAAATTCAAATGGATTGGAGTAGCCTATTGCTTCCTTTAGCAAAGGTTTAGAAGAGTATGAATAGAGATACTCTTTTGTAGAGAAACATGTACTTGTTGTGGTAAAGAGCCTTAAAAATTTTAAATATCTATTAACTTATAGCAAGGTACATTTAAAAGTTACTCATCCAAGTGTCAAAGATTTTTTGCTTTCCAAAGACCTAAATGAGAAAAGAGCTGGTTGGATCACCAAGGTGATGGAATATGACATTGATATTCAAACTACCAAGCTAGTTAGAGGAAGAGGTCTTTGTGAGCATTTGGTAGAGGATGAAGGTTCAAAGAAATCAAAAATAATAGATGCATCTCTGGTGGTGTAGTCTACAAAAGAAAAAGCCAAGGCAACAAGCTAGTTGCATAACATGATCATTTACTTGAAGATAGGACAATGTCCTGCAGGCCTAGATTCAGCAAAAAGAAGGTATTATAGACTGCAATCTATTCCTTTTGTGCTGATTGATGAAGTTCTTTTCAGAAAGGATCACAATGGTGTCCTTTTAAGATGCATAGATTCAGAAAAGATAGCTGATGTCCTATTTGAGTTTTATGATGGACCTTCTGGAGGTCACTTTTCTCCTAGGACTGCTACTTTTAAAATCATGAGAGTTAGATACTACTGGCCATCTATCTTCAAGGATAGCCATGATTATGTGAGAAAATGCATCAAGTGTGCCATGTTTGCAAGAAAAGAAAGGCTTGCAGCCTTGCCCCTATAGCCAATTAGAATAGAGAAACCCTTCATGAAGTGGGGTATAGACTTCATTGGCATGATCAATCCTCCATCTAGTGCAAGACATAAATGGATAACTACTGCAACAGATTACTTCACCAAATGGATAGAAGCAATTTCTTTAAAAGAATCAAATGAGAGTGTTGTCTTAAGTTTTTATGATGATATAATTCACAGATTTGGCACTCTAGATTCCATAATATTAGATAATGCATTAGCATTCATAGGCCTCAAGGTCTCAAAGTGGGAAATCAAGAATGGCATTTATCTAAATACTAGTTCAAATTATTACCCTCAAGGCAATGGCTTAGCAGAATCAACAAATAAGAATTTGATTAAGATAATCAAGAAGACTCTGCAAGACAACCAGAGGGATTGGCATACTAAACTTAGGTCTGCATTATGGTTAGACAAAATCAATCCAAAAAGATTATTGGTAATTCTCCTTATGTGTTAGTGTATGGCAGAGAGGCCAAGTTGTCTATCTTAGTTGAGTTGCCAGCTCTGAACTTGGCTACTTAGTATGCCCTATTTGAAGAAGGAGATCCCTTGCAGACCAGGTATGCTCAGTTGATGGAGTTGGAAGAACTCAAAGATAAATCAATGCAGGATATGGAGTTCCATCTGATTCAAACAAAGAAATTTTTTGATAAGAGGGCTAATTTCAAAGTTGGGGATGTAGTCCTTAAGTGGGATGAGTTTAGATCCAAGCCTAGTAGACATACAAAATTTGATTCACTTTGGGGTGGACCATTTGTTATAATAGAGTGCAAGGGGTCCAATGCTTTTTAGCTATCAACTCTTGAAGGAGATGCCTTCCCAATATCAGTCAATGGTTTCCACCTAAAGCCCTATTTTGAGGTTAACCCCTCTCTATGAATTTTGTAAAAATGCTTTCCTACTTTCTTCCTATTTTCTAGGTTAGTTTCCTATTTTTCAAGAAGTGCATGTGCACAAGTTTGTATTCTCATGTTCAGTTTTTGTCTCTCTGTCAAGTTTTTTGTTCCTAAAAATGACCCCATGCCCAATGGATTACTTTAAGGCCACTGGTTTCCATTTCTAGTAGGCTAACATCTAGCATAAATCGCCAAAATGTTACCCTAATTTTCATATGCATGCAAATTTGGCTAATATCTATCCCAAGGTCTCTTTTTTTATCCTACAAAGCATCCCTAAAATTTTTATGATCTTATGCCATGTCCTCTAGCCTTTGCAAATTGTTTTACTCCCAGGTCTGTAGTTAAAAAAGAAATTCAAAAAAGTAGCCATTTGAGCTAAATAAACCCTACAACCCTAAGCCCCTCCTATTTTCATGTTACTTCATCAGCAACTTAAAAGTCCTAATTTCCATGTGCGCAATTAAATCCTTCAATCACCAAATCTCCAATTCCTAGCGATCAAAGCCCTAACACTTAGTGATCCTGTGAATGGTTACCTCTTAAGTTGGGGGTCTCTGCTTAGCGGCTAAAGTTAAGATTCTCATTTGATGGTTGTTGCATGATCTCATGGCCTTAGAAGATTCCATGAGATCTTGCGATGACCATCGATCTTCCTATTTGCAGAGTAGGTTTGTCAATGGGTCCAGCCACGTTGTCTGAGTTGTACACCTTTGATTGGTCAAGGACTTGTGATTTGACACCATGTCAGCATGGGCCCAATGGTTGTTAGTTGACGATGATCTAATAGCTAGCGCATAATCTAAAGGAGATTTTCTAACACATGAGATCATGCACCCACCATTGATCTTGCTTTATCACCAAGCTCTGTTAGGTGGGTCTTTTTTTGGTGACCTGTGTGTTTTCTATTGGCTCCCAGGTGATAGCTTTGATCTGTCAGTGGGACCATGTCAGAAGGTCTATGGATGTGTTAGAAGGGCTAAGATCTATGGTGGTCATATGATCTCATAAGATCTTCTGACCATATGAGATCATATGACAATTATTCGATGAGAATCTCTAGGTCGTGGGTCCGATGTGCTACCTGGCACTGATGTGCTCACTCCTCATTAGCTAGGGTTTTGAATAGGTGGAAGTTTGTCAGTGGGGTTGGCTTCCTCAAAGGATTAAGTTCCAAGAAGGATCGACGATTGTTGTTATACTACCAAGGTAAGATGCACACTATTTAAGCTAGTGGTATAACGACAACTATCTGATGAAGGTAAAGAAGGTCGTGGGTCTGCATTGTTAGATGGGCTGATGTGTGAAGAATTTGATTGGTCCACATGGTAATGACTAGATTTTCAATGGGTTAGTTTGTAAGAAGGGTCCCGGTCTAATAAAGATCTACAGCTGGTGTAAAAGCACAAAGAATCTTTCTGACCTATGAGATCATGCACACGCCATTAGATTAAAATCTAAGCTGTAGTGGGACCATGTTAGAACTTGCTGAGGTGTATGCCTACAGAGTAGTCAAGGGAAAATAAAATAATGACATGTGGTGGTTTTGGGCCCAGGGTTAAGAGTATTTCATGAATCTGTGACTAAAGAGCTTTTTCATGTTCACCAGACTTAATCGAGGTCAACTAAAAGTTTAAACAACTCTATGACTAAAGGGAAATAGAACCCGAGGTAGACTCAAGGTTAAATTTATAGTCAAATGCCGAGCCTAGGTAATAAGGAAGATCTGACGATCACATTTTAAAGTGAGATTGATTTTTGAATGCCGACCATCGAGAGGGAATTTTAGTGCCACCTATGATAGTTTTATCAATTTTTAAATTAAAATATCTCAAAATATCAGCTTTCAACTGTTATGGCGAGACCGAGTTGGACGTAGGTAGATGGATCATGGCAACTAGATTTTTGCAGGTATAAACATGAAATGGACACACAAACACAGATATCTAATCGGCTGGGATATTTTTATGTACATTTATGGAAAAATTTTCCAGAATTAGGGTTTGATTATTATATTAAAAATTATGTAAACCTAATTGCATTTTTTTCTCTTGCATGTGTGCATTAGAAGAGATGTATATAATGTTTTTTGAGAGCTTTAGAGCTCAGAATGGACTTTTTGTAAAAGAAGAGTTGGACAATTGTAAAGAGAAAAATATATCTTTTCTTAGAAATCTATGTGTGGCATCCTTCTTGCCCTCTGCTTTTCTATAGTTGTAAATTCCCATTGATAATTTAGATATTGAAGATATTTTGTGACATTTCTCATGTCCCTACACCTTCTTGTGTGAGTTATCTCTTAATGAATTCAATATTTACATGCTTCTTAGTGATATCCTAGAGTTCTAGATCCCTCTTTCTTTTTGCAATTTTGTGTATCATTGTGGATGATTTGATGTGAGTGCTTTTTTGGGTATACTTCAACCCATTAACTATATTGTCTCATTCCTATACCTAGTTGCAGAGGTGAATGTTTGCTTGTAGGTCATAGATTGTTCTCTAATTCCAAAGGGTGTTATCTTTTGTGAAAGAATCTCTCTTTCCTTGAATAGCTCTTTTCACCTATAGACCCTTCTATGAAGTACTTATGAAAACCTATTCAATGAGTTGTGATCTCTTAGGCTTAAGTCTATTCAGTGATTTCATCTTTTATACTATAATTTGTACCATATTTTTAGTGTATCACCTAGTAGGATAGTTTTCTTTCAGTCATTTCCCTTTCAAGCATTCCTTCTGTCTGTTTCCCTCAAAAGATTTACTTTTCCTATTAAGAAGAAAATTAGGGTGCTTATCCAAGAGGAACCAACCTAGAACCTAGAGGTCTCATCTCAGTTAGCATAGGTCCCACAACCTGGAGATGATTCCCATGTTATACTAGGTTATCAAGACTATGAAAGCTTGACACAAGGGTGCAAAATTAGTGTATAACAACAAGATCACAATAACTTTAACATGAATTCAAATAGGAAAACTCATAAAATAATAGGAATAGAAGGAATACTATATTATCTTCAATGACAGGAGCCAAATAACTCAATCTTCTTTTCCAGAGCTACAAGCTTTCACCTCCAAGAAAGAGGGAAAGAAGAACTAGCCTCCATCACCAAAGGTGAGAGGTATAAAAAGAAAACCTATTTGCATTGAAGCCCTCAACCTCACCAAAAATAGAAAAACTCTACATTTAAGCCCATGATCATGCCTCTTAAATTTGCATGCCAGATTCCCAAGATTCTAGGGGGTGCAACAAAAGTGGGATACCTAAAATAGATAGTCAAAGAAGACTATTCTACCCACTAAGTCATGCATCATAAAAGAATTTTTACAATGGCTTATAAAACACCATGTCAGAAATTACAATACAACTCACAATGACCTTTTACATTGAAATAAAAAACCCCCCCACTATGTCAAATAAAGTGGATTTTAATTACATTAACAAATAGTTCTCAACCCCAAAAGATAGGGGGAAAACATATTTGAAATGTTTACACTTCTTACATATCTATTTAACACATAATGTTTTAAAAAAAAGGATAGGGCCCCCTCCTATGCCAAAATATATGGTTTTAATACATTTTAAAAAAAGTTTTCAAACCTAAAAAAAGGGGAAACAATTTTAAAACAATTTACATCTTAATTAAAAGAAACCACATATCACAAGGTGCTCAAAAAAATGGACTCAACCCTAGAAGGGGGGAAATGAAATAATAAAACATATTTACCAAACCCCTCTGCTAGCACTGTGAAGCTCCTTCCTACACTTGGCAAGTTCCTATCTTACTAGCACTCCACTATTGCTTGGAATAGAAACATCAGGTCATCCTCCATGGCATTGATATTATTGAGGTAGACACTTGATCTTTTATCATTCATTTCTCTATCCACTGCTATCTCTATGCTTTGACCCTTGAGCCATGAGCTAGGGCATCTGGTGTATAGTTTTGTATTTACTGGTGCTTTTTATTAGTTCAATCTTTTTATGCATTCAATTACTAGCATGTATTGGCATTTTCTTTATTGGTATGATGCTCTATTGGTAGACCAGGGGCATCATGCTTTGAATTTCACCTCTGTATTTGATTTCTTTTTAAAACTAGGGCATCAATGGCTCACTGTTCTGACGGCCCGATGATCTACTTGTTAGGGCACCATGTTATATCGGTTTGTTGTTGTATCTCATGGCACTGTAATTCATTCTCTATTTGGCATTGGTAATGATGGCATTGTATTATTTGTTTTGAAGGTGTATGCGTATCCCCTATTTGATCTAGGGCACCAGCTTTGCATTCTATCCGTTGGTGTAGCCCATAAGTTCTAAAACTAGGGCATAATATTGCTGAGTGCTACTGTTCTTCATAGCCCATGAATTTAGGGGGCCATGCTCACACACAACCCATGGGTTGCTAGGGAACAACACATATTCTTTATTTCATGTTGGTATGATGTTGTTACCTCTTCTGCATTTCAAAAGTCTTAGGCATTTTGGCTTTTGATATTCACGCTCTTACTATTTAGAGCCAGCAAGCTTCACTAGGCATCAATACATTGTTTTTTTCATTTTTACTATGTTCATGGATAGCCCGTGATCAATTGCTAGGGTGTTGTATCTATGTATGAACATGTCTATCATTAATATCACCCTTTGTTAATGTGTTTTAGGTGCCATATCCTGGCCTGTGCATGTAGACTATGTTGCTGATATGAAACATTGACTATGCTTAACTAGATGGTCAGCCCGTGAGCTTGAGGTAGGTGCCATGTACTTTGAATTCACTATTGATGTCTTATCTCAGATGCACCAAGCTTCTCTTATGTCACATGCCCTGGATGCCCATTATTTACTATTTCTTCTATTTTTCATAGCTTGTGAACTCTATTTTTATTTTTCATTGCAACAATTGGTTGCTCTCTATTTTAGTATTGATTCTTATACGTGCCATTAATTTCTCCTACAGTATTAATTTGTTTGGGCCAAATTTGGGCATTGATGTATGATGCCTTGGGGCTCAATGACTTTTCTTATTGATGGCATCATGGACTGCTATCATTGCATTGGTATTTCATAGCCTATGAATAAACTATGAATTAAGATACCCACTTGTATTGATGCAGCTTATTTGAATCTATAACCTTGTTGACATCCACCATTTCATGTAGCTTATGAGTTCATCTGATTGCCTTAATGTTGGTATATGATCCACTATTAGCACTATCCTTTATATTTTTTGATATTCCACCTCTCTGATTGTTGCATCATGTGGCTATCATATGGCTCTTGCTCAACATGCTGCTCAATTGTATCCTTGATGTTAACATCATCCTTTACTTGGTTTTTTATGTAGATTTAGGTTCCTTTCATGCCATAATATTATATAGCTAATGCAAATTTGTGTCTTTTTCTCTATTTTTGAGATCATATCTATTACTTGTGTTATATGGACCTCGAGGGGCCTACTTAATGCTCGTTTGCTGATTTTCACAACATTGATTGCAACTATTCATTGTACCATGTGATTTCCCTACTCATGTTATGCATTCATAACACTATGTAGCTTTTGCAGATTAACATACTTGTGTTGTGAACATGAGATAGAATCATCTAGACTTGTGTACCATTTTGTTCTAATTATGATTGCATGTGCTCTACAAGCCCCATTTTCTAGTGTTTGACCGGGCTTCATCTAATTTATCTTTATAGCTCTGAGTGTCCCACTGATACTGCTCATCTAGAGAATGCCTCCCACATGATTCAGTGCCTCTCCCTGAGATGGTTATAGATCCTAGAAACTCTATGGGAATAGAGCTTTTGAGAACCCTGACCAGTTTAGTGTAGGGTACTAGGAGATGCAATACTGATCATGGGTGTTGTAACATGTATCTACACATGGAACAAACACATTAGTGAAAATATTGGTACTTCTTTTATTTCTAGAGCCTCCTCATGCACCTACCTAGAGCACAACTTGTGTCAAAGGTGTATAGCTGAGTGCACGTATGTGTGCTATAGATAGGTACTATGATACAAAGCATTGTTTAAATTTGAAGGATCTAACCCCTTTCTTTCTCTCTCTTATCTGCAAGTACAAGATCATAGGAGCACACCAGGAACATCATGGAGATAGACTTACTACTAGGGAATGTCTGGTACCCCCATACTTCATGTTCATTACTATGTATATTTGCACTCATTTATACAATTATAGCAATGGCTATGCTCATGACATGTGTGAGCTCAAATAGATGTTCCTTTTCAGTTCTCTTATGCAGCATGCTTAACATTGATATATGCACATGTAATCTTAGATGCAAAAATTATCTTATTTCCCTTTCATGCACTTTGCAATGAAATGAACACAGATATTAAGCAAGACCACTTAATAACACAAACTAGGGTACATTAGCTCATCTAGTAACTAGGTCTCCAATGGGGTAAAAATATGACAACATTCTGGCGACCTCTATGGAGTGCTTGCCTGCTAAGCATCTTGACCAGCTGCCTTATAGGTCCATTGGGCATAGAGTCATAAAGCCTCAAACTAAACTTAGCTCCCAACCAAAACAATCTCCTTCCCTTTAACCAAACTAAAGCTGACTAGCTGGCAAACTACTCAGGCTTATTGCTACTCAAACCCAACTAAGAATAACTAAAAGCAACCTTGTGCCAGGCACTTAGGGAACATAGAAAATTGAAACCTCCTATCCTACCCTACTCTAACCAGTATCAACAAACTGGTTAAACAAATCCATTAATTGGATTATTTAAATAACTTCCCATTCTCCTCAAAATGCTATACCTTTCACTTTTGAAGCCAACAAAGAGAATATGGAACACAAAAATGCACTAAACTGTCTGGCATATCAACTTTTGAATTTGGTGAATCAGACTACTAACCTCAATTAGATCATAGGTGTTGTTCTCCTAGGGAATTTGACAAGGCTGAATAAGCTCCTGGTCACCAAGAAATGGACTCTTAACATCACCCTCCATTGAGTCCTTGAGTATGCATGTTTTGTTTGATCCCATCTATGCCAAGTATCTGATAGGATAGCCCCTAGAGAGCATAAAACTAGGCCTCTCCTGCTACTCAGTATGCATCTCATTAACAACTTCAACATGCTGATAAAAAATCTACCCCTCCATGATAGTCTTCCATAATATTTCTTCTTCTATAGTTAAAGGATCATCCTCTTCATCAGTTGGAACCTCAAATAGCTCATCAAAGCTATCCAACCGTCTTATGTCTTTAACCATAACTGGCCCCTCCTCATGGTCCAAGAAACAAGATTCTTGAGATTTATCCACCACCTTATTACAAGAAAGACCGGATTCTATAACTGGCACAACATTAGCCTCTTGAAATGAAAGTTCTTCATTAGGAACACACATGTTATTATCTATTTCAAGAAGATGAGGAACACAAAAAAAAGCTAACCAGAAAGAATTTATCATAGAGTCAAAATTTTCTTGTTGTCATAAGTTAGCAATAGCCACATCATCTTCCTTGTCACAATCAGAGAGCTCAACTAATGAATCTTGCACTACCTCATCTTGCTCAATATAAGAAAGCATTTCTTCAAACAAATCAGCTAGGCTTTCACCTTCTTCACTGTCTTTTTTTATCCTCATCTGGCTGCTCTAATCCATCACTATGCAACAAATCTACTTGTTCCTCATAATCATCCTAAAAAAGTACACCCGAAGGATAAAATTCATTCTCCTCCTGGTTTCTTGAAATGCTATGAGGTGTAGGGGGCTCTTCAGGAATTGGTTCATAGGGCTTTATCTACCATGGGACAGGCTCACTATCATTTAGGAAGTCAAACATCACAGGTGTTTCTTCTATAGGAGTAGGATGAAGTGGCTAGAAATCTAAGATAGGGTCATGAATAGGCTCTAAACATGCATGGAGATTAGGGGCTTGTTGACTAAGATTCTAAACTAAAGGAGAGATCCTTAAGCTTGGAATTTCAATAGGAGTGCTAGTGGACTTACTAGGCAAGAAACTTGGGATTTGAACCTTGTGAGTCTTCTATTTGGGCTGAAAAGCTTCTAAGTTCTCTTCAACAGCATGGGGCATCTCCTTCTAGGTCTCTTCCTTAGAAAGAGTTGGCATCTCCCAACTCTGATACATAGTCCATGAGGGTCTCCAAGACTGCATTATGTTCATATTGCTCTCAGGTGGATCTGGTGAGATTTCTTGCATTAGGGTAGGAGTGACTTCTTGATCTCCTTGCTTTGGTACTCATGCCAATAGATCCTTAATCAATTGATCCTTTTCTACAATCTATCTAGCCAGTGTCTCTCATTCATGATCATGGAATTCATCATTTTGTTCCAACTCTTTTTGGAGATCCTTCTCAATTTTTGTAGCTGTAAGATAGATGGCCTTTATTAATTCTTGATTTTCTTCATAGGTCTTTCCTTGCCGGTTCTTCTCTTCAAGGGTCTTTTCAGCACCTGAGTATGGCTAAGTGTAGAACCTAGTAATCTCGTGAAACATGGAACTATTCTTAGGTTGTGGGTAACCTATTCAAGAATAGACCTCCGGATTAGGGGCCGGCTTCCCCTTGAATCACCTGAAACTAAACTAAACTTTGAAGGAAAAGGGAGAGAGAGTGCATGAAAATGAAACTAAAACTAGGTGATTCACTAAACTTAGTAGATCCACAGATTGAATTAGAACTCACAATGACACTTAAAATAATCTGGTAACTCACAACTTGACCCTATCTATTTTGACAATTCTTTGAAATAAGAGGTATTCGTGTTAAAAGAAGGGAAAAGACTCCCGCAACTTAAAACCAAATGTACACAGATTATAACAATAACTGTAAAACACCTTCTTAAGCATTCAACTTGAACAAAAATTCAAAGTAAAGGATAGAAAGATCACTATAACTTTAACATGAATTCAAATAGGAAAACTCAAAAAATAATAGGAATAGAAGGAATACTGTATTATCTTCAATGAAAGGAGCCAAATAACTCAATCTGCTTCTCCAGAGCTACAAGCTTTCACCTCCAAGAAAGAGGGAAAGAAGAACTAGCCTCCATCACCAAAGGTGAGAGGTATAAAAAGAAAACCTATTTGCATTGAAGCCCTCAACCTCACCAAAAATAGAAAAACTCTCCATTTAGGCCCATGATCATACCTCTTAAATTCGTATGCCAGATTCTTGAGATTCTAGGGGGGGTGATGAAAGTGGGATCCCTAAAATAGATAGTCAAAGAAGACTATTCTACCCACTAAGTCATGCATCATAAAAGAATTCTGACAATGGCTTATAAAATGTGATGTCAAAAATTACAGTACAACTCACAATGACCTTTTACATTGAAATAAAAAACCCCCCCATTATGTCAAATAAAGTGGATTTTAATTACATTAACAAATAGTTTTCAACCCCAAAAGATAGGGGGAAAACATATTTGAACTGTTTACACTTCTTACATATCCACTTAACACATAATGTTTTAAAAAAAAGGATAGGCCCCCTCCTATGCCAAAATATATGGTTTTAATACATTTTTAAAAAAGGTTTCAACCCTAAAAAAAAGGGAAAACAATTTTTAAAAAATTTACATCTTGATAAAAAGAAACCACATATCACAAGGTGCTCAAAACAATGGACTCAACCCTAGAAGGGGTGAAATGAAATAATAAAACATTTTTATCAAACCTCTCTACTGGCACTATGAACCTCCTTCCTGCACTTGGCAAGTTCCTATCTTATTGGCACTCCACTGTTGCTTGGAATAGAAACATCAGGTCATCCTCCATGGCATCGATATTATTGAGGTAGAAACTTGATCTTTTATTGTTCATTTCTCTATCCACTGCTATCTCTATGGTTTGACCCTTGAGGCATGAGCTAGGGCATCGTGTGTACAGTTTTGTATTTATTGGTGCATTGTATTATTTCAATCTTTTTATGCATTCAATTCTTAGCATGTATTGGCATTTTGTTGATTGGTATCATGCTCTATTGGTAGACCGAGGGCATCATGCTTTGAATTTCACCTCTGTATTTGATTTTTGTTTAAAACTAGGGCATCAATGGCTCACTGTTATGAAGGCCCGATGATCTACTTGTTAGGGCACCGTGTTATATCAGGTTGTTGTTGTATCTCATGGAACTATAATTTATTCTCTATTTGGCATTGGCAATGATGGCACTGTATCATCGGTTTTGAAGGTGTATGAGCATCCCCTATTTGATCTAGGGCACTGGCTTTGTGTTCTATCCATTGGTGTAGCTCGTAAGTGCTAAATCTAGAACATAATATTGCTGAGTGCTACTGTTCTTCATAGCCTATGACTTTAGGGTGCCATGCTCATACAAAACCCATAGGTTGCTAGGGCACAACAAAAATTATTTATTTCATGTTGGTATGATGTTTTTACCTCTTCTATATTTCAAAAGTCTCAAGCATTTTGGCTTTTGATATTCACGCTCTTACTATTTAGAGCTAGTGGGCTTCACTAGGTACCAGTACATTATTTTTTTCAATTTTACTATGTTCATGGATAGCCCATGAATGACTTCTAGGGTGTTGTATCTGTGTATGAACATGTTTGTGATTAATATCACCCTTTGTTAATGTGTTTTGGGTGCCATATCCTAGCCTGTGCATGTAGACTATGCTGCTGATATGAAACATTGACTATGCTTAACCAAATGGTTAGCCCATGAGCTTGAGCTAGGTGCCATGTACTTGGAATTCACTATTAATGTCTTATCTAGGATGCATCAAGCTTCTCTTATGTCACATGCCCTGGATGCCCATTGTTTACTATTTCTTCTATTTTGCATAGCCTATGAACTCTATTTTTATTTTTTGGGGCATCAATTGGCTGCCCTCTATTTTAGTATTGATTCTTATAAGCACCATTAATTGCTCCTACAGTATTAATTTTTTTACACCAAATGTGGGTGTTGATGTATGATTCCTTGGGGTTCAATGACTTTTCTTATTGATGGCATCATGGACTATTGTCATTGCATTAGTATTTCATAGCCTGTGGATAAACTATGAATTAAGATACCCACTTGTATTGATGAAACTTATTTGTATCTATAACCTTTTTGACATTCGCCATTTGATGTAGCCTATGAGTTCATTTGATTGCCTCACTATTGGTATATGATCCACTGTTGGCACTATCCTTTGTATTTTCTGATATTCCACCTCTCTAACTATTGCATCGTGTAGCTATCATATGGCTCTAGCTCAACATGCTACTCAATTGCATCTTTGATGTTAACAACATCCTTTACTTGGTTTTTCATGTATATTTAGGTTCCTTTCATGCCATAATATTGTATAGTTGATGTAGATTTGTGTCTTTTCCTCTATTTTTTAGATCATATATATTACTTGTGTTATATGGACCTTGGGAGCCCTACTTAATGCCCATTTGCTGATTTTCATAGCATCTACTACAACTATTCATTGTACCATGTGATTTCCCTAATCATGTTATGCATTCATAACACTATGTAGCTTTTGCAGATTAACATACTTGTGTTGTGAACATGAGATAGAATCATGCAGACCTATGTACCATTTTGTTTTGATTATGATTGTCTATGCTCTGCAAGCCCCATTTTCTACTGTTTGACCATGCTTCATCTGATTTATCTTTATTGCTTTGAGTGTCCCATTGATACTACTCATCTACTGAATGCCTCCCACATGAGTCAATGCCTCTCCTTGAGATGGTCACGACTCCTAGAAACTCTATGGGAATAGAGCTTATGAGAACCCTCACCGATTCAATGTAGGGTACTAGGAGATGTGATACTGATCATGGGTGTTGTAACCTATATCTGCACATGGAACAAACACATTAGTGAAAATAGTGGTTTTTCTTTTATTTCTAGAGCCTCCTCATGCACCTACCCTGAGCACAGCCTATGTTAGAGGTGTATAGCTGAGTGCATGTATGCATGCTATTGATAGGTACTATGATACCAGGCATTTTTTAGATTTGAAGGATCTAACCCCTTTCTTTCTCTCTCTTATCTATAGGTACAAGATCACAAGAGAACACTAGGAACATCATGGAGATAGACTTACTACTAGGCAATGTCTAGTACCCCCATACTTCATGTTCATTACAATGTATATTTGCACTCATTTATACAATTCTAGCAATGGCTATGCTCATGGCATGTGTGAGCTCAGATAGATGTTCCTTTTTAATTCTCTTATACATCATGCTTAACATTGATGTATGCAGATGTAATCTTAGTTTCAAAAATCATCTCTTTTCCCTGTCATGTACATTGCAATGAAATGAACACAAATATTAAGCAAGACCACTTAATAACACAAACTAGTGTACATTAGCACATCTAGTAACTAGGTCTCCAAATAGGTAAAAATATGACAACAGACAACACAGATGAATGAAAAAGGAGAACTAGTAAGAAACAAAGCAAGATTGGTATGTAAGAGATACTCACAGTAAGAAGGAATTGACTATGAAGAAACCTTTGCACATATTGCAAGAATTGAAGTAGTAAGAATGTTTTTGGCATATGTAGCTTATAAGAAATTAAAAGTATATCAGATGGGTGTGAAGTCAACATTTTTGAATGGAGAATTGGAAGAAGTCTACATTGAGCAGCCTGAAGGATTTCCTTTAACTCAAGAAGGAGATATGGTATGTAAATTGAAGAAAGCTTTATATGGACTTAAACAAGCACCTAGAACTTGGTATGCAAGACTAGATAAGTATTTATTAAAATTGGGATTTACAAAAGGAACAACTGATAGCAATCTATACACAAAAGAAATTGAAAATGGTTTGTTAGTTATAGTTATTTTTGTTGATGACATTATCTTTGGAGAAGAATATGAAGCTAGTGACAAATTTGCTGATGAAATGAAGACTAAATTTGAAATGAGTATGATTGGTGAGATGAAATGCTTTTTGGGATTACAAATAACACAAAATAATGATGGTATCTTTGTAAGTTAGACAAAGTACTTGAATGACTTGTTGAAAAGATTTGGAATGGAGAATTGTAAACTAGTGGGAACACCCATGGTGATTAGACATAAGTTATCTAGCACAAATGAGACTCTTATAGTAGAATAGAAGAAATACAGATCTGTGATTGGAGGATTGCAACTTATTTGACTCATAAAAGACCTAATATAGCACATTCAGTTGGAATTGTAGCAAGATTTCAAGCTGAACCTAGAGAATCACATTATGCAATAGTAAAGAGGATATTGAGATATTTAAGAGGCACAATGGACTATGGACTATGGTATGAAAAATATGATGACTTTACCCTATGTGCATATATAGATGCTAATTGGGGAGGTAGTGTTAATGATAAGAAAAGCACCAATGGTGGAGCATTTTTCCTTGGAGGAAGATTAGTTTCTTGGCTAAGAAAGAAGTATAATTGTATTTCACAAAGCACAACAAAAGAAAAATATGTAGTAGTAGCAAACAATTGTAACTAGATAATTTGGATGAAGAAAATGATGAAGGATATTGGAATAAAATTTGTTGAGCCTATTGTCATACATTGTGACAACACCAGTATAGTTAGTATGTCTACGAATCCTATACTACATTCTAAGACAAAGCATGTAAAGATTAAGTATCATGTTGTAAGAGAGAAAGTTTTTGAGAAAGAAGTCAGACTTGAGTACATAAGTACAAAGGAGCAGATAGAAGATATATTCACAAAGCCTTTGCCTAAGGATACATTTGAGTATTTGAGATGTATGCTTGGGGTTATGCCCCAGCCTACTTTTAAGAAATGATGCAGTTGGTTGCATCCATCCAGTGGTATATGAGCCTTATCTTTCTTCTGGACTAGATGTTGGTACTTCTTGTATGGGGGAGTATGTGTATCTGAGCTAAGTCATGAGGACTCTAGTAAATGTATTTTCTGAAAAGTGTCTTTTGACATTGACTTATTGTTGGCATAGTGATGAAATTTCTATCATTGATGTCAATGGGGGAGAAGTATACATGAAAAACAAGATGAGACATCTGTTGGAGAGAACTAATTAGGATAAGGATGCAAGATTTGATTGATTAAGAGGATTTGAAGAAGCAGTGTTGCAGTATTGGATTTTTGGAACATTGGATGTTTTTCATCTATGTTGTCATCAATACAAATGGAGGAGATTGTTTGGAATGAATGCTAAATGTTTGGCAGCTAGTTTGTAGTAGTTTTTGTTGCATTCATGACTATGATTGTCATTGATGTCAACATAGTGATTTATCGAAGACTTGTAGAGAAGTAAACAAAGTTTGAATTATCGCACATGGGTCATTACAATTAGATCTATGTGATGTTTAGGATATACTCTTTGATATGTTATGTCTATGGTTAAGAGCCCAGATAGTAATTCATTTATTCATGGAACTTATGATCATTTTGGTGGAAGTAGTATTCAGGTAGTGTTCCTGAGTAGTAGTTTGTGGAAATCAGATGATATCTCCTAATTGGGATGGAATCTAGTTTTTCACAGTTAAAGGGAAGTTTAAGACACATTGATAGTGACATGGATGACAACACAAACTTTGAGGTCACACTAGTGAAGATTTATTGTATTTGGAATCTGACAATTTTGTGTAATTTTGGTGTAGCATGTGGAAAATTTTATTTTGTAATTGTATGCTGACTCATTTGTAATTATTTGAGTGTGCTATAAAGGAAGGAATGTATTTCCTTGTTGTAGTGTGTAAGTGAGTAGTTGTGATATAGTAGCAGCAGTTGTGTGTGATGTTGTATACATGAAGTGAAGAAAAGAGCTAAGTATGAAAGAAAATTTATGAAGGAAGACATGCAAAGTATAGCAATCTAAAATTGAGATCTGATGTAACAGTGAGTGTGGTTTGGCATAGTTAGAGAAAAAGTATGTTAAAAATAGGGAATACTGAGAGGGGGGGGTGAATAAGTATTCTACAATCTTTATCTTTTGCCCAATTATGGATATAAGAGATTATCTTTATACATGCATAACATAAGTAGCTAAACAACATGCATAGCAATAATAGTAAAGAACTCATAACACATTGTTTGTTCTTGAGGAAAGCCTAGCCAAGGGTAAACCCCAATGGGGATGGTACCCACAAAGATCCACTAATCAAAAGTATCTTATTAAGGATGTTGACCCTGTTAGGAGTCCATTACAAGCATAGAGTGTATCAGTCCTGATTAACAGACTATAGGCCTTGTTAGAAGCCTCAACCCTATTAGGAGTTGGTAGTACAAAATGTGATTACTAGATGAGCTCACTACCTAAACAAGTAATGTACAATATACATTGATTACAAAAATAGGTTAAGGTACATAACCTTATGCTTCTTTTATCACTATCTCTTTGCTTCTCTTTCACTATTGCTATTACATATATGCATCATATATTTCACATCATATCACTTATCCACACTATTCTTACAATTAAAATTACAATTTCATTTACATTTATACCAATAAATTTATCCAAGTGTTAACATCTAGGATGTTGTCCCTTTATATTGTTAAGTCATTATTTTGATAAACAAAATAATCCCTTAACTCTTTACTAGTTCTATCTTCATATTATATCCTATCGAATGGACACTATCTTCCATAAAACTATCATAACTTCTTTTGTACATGCTGTAATGACTTGCACTCTGAGATGGGTGTTCAATAGTCATCATAGAGTCTAAGTTCAAGGGAAAAAGTACATAACTTACTCCAATCAATGTTGTGAACAAAAATTGTGTCGAGTTTCACTAGTGAAAATACTGTCTCACACTTAGAAAAATTTGCAATGCACTCTGTCATACTTTCTCTCTAACCTATGTGATCTTCATGTGGATCATTTGTTTCCATAATGACAACATCTATGTAATCAACTCAGCCAAATTTCCAACAATCTCCCCCTTTGTCATTGGTGGCAATGTATGAGAAAATTGGCTAAGTGTACAACTCAAAATCTCAAAATTGTGGCCATAGTAGAGAATGTATACTATCCTTATAACTCCTCAAAAAATATTGTCTCTAATATAGTACTCCCCCTAAGAGTATCAATCCTTATCATATATAATCAATTTTCTACTATATGTCTCTCCCCCTTTGAGAACAATGACAAAATAAAGGTAGGGAGGGTTACAAAATTGTATCACAAAAAGATTATACCTCAATTCAATTATTGCAAAGCCAGTAGGCTTTCAACACAATCTTCATGGCTTCTATCTCCTTCTCCCATGATTTCTTGATGGAATCTACCACATTAAGTAGTGCGCTCAGTCCATAAGATGTTATTTCAAATGCTTGGAGGTTTTCAAAGTTAAACTTCTGGAAAGATGTCTTAGTTGAAAATCATTCTTCCAACTACTCTTCAATAATGCTTAACTTCATAGAAGTATGCTTTCAAAAGAGTGAATCTTTTCAATTTTTTGTCTCTCTCATCTTGCACAACTCTAATTCCATCATATAGCTTCTTAACTTTATTCTCAACATCACATACCTTCACATTGGAGCTAGACATAAGGTTAGTTTCATTCATAATTTCTACTTCCTTCATCTTTATCTTTTGATCTTCTTCTGCTGTTAAGGTCTCTGTTCTTGTACACTATATGTACAAAGATTTTCTTGTTTCCAAATGCTTCCTCAAGTCCTTGATACAAATATCAAGAGTTTTGATATCATTCCTGATGTTCTAACTAATGTTCAAAAGCATTCTAGCCTCATGGGCTACCTGTGCTTTCACTTTTGCAATATCAGACAAGTTTGTGAATTCATTATCAAAAGTCCTCATTACCTTCTTTGCTTTCTCCATAGGGTCTGCTTCTACAATTTGTGTAGTTATAGTGCTTTGTAACTTCTCAGTAAGTTCCTTCAGACATCCTTCAAGACTCTTCACTTTCTTATTCTTGCCAATGATTTTATTCAAGGATGTGATCAATTCCAACTGATCATCATCATCTACTTCCTTTTCTAAATGCTCAATCATAGATCCAATTTGATTTTTCTTTCCAGTCTCAGGAGTAAGACTGATATCTTCTTTTGTGGGAATGGGTACTTGTTTCTCTATTACTAGTGGTTCTACAACTATTGTCCCTATCATCTTTTCATCTTTTGTAGCTTCATGTTCTTCAAGAGCTGAATTGTCAACAATGTTCTCCAAATTCTTGAATACATTATCATCAGTATCCAAAGTGATTTTTGTTCCTTCTACATTCATTTTTTCATCTTCAATATTAATAGTTGGAGGAGAGGGAATGTCCTCTTATTCTGTCTCACCTTCTTGCTCTACTGTTATTGATGGTTCTCCAACATTTTCTATCATAACCTTGATAATAGCTTCTTCTATCTCAGAATTGATTTCTTCATATCTACCTACCATAATCTGAATAGTTCTCCTTTTGGTTCTTAGATGGGTGCTTAGGGCTTTCATGATCTGATTAAAATGTGTTTCATCTCTTACTTCACAAAGCTTCCTTACAAGCTTTTCTTTGATAGTTGTGTCCTCCTTTGATGCTCTCTTCTTCCTATTCACAAGTTTATTATATAAATCTTCAGGTATCTGTCCCTGAATTGTATCAAACTTATTGTTAGCCAAAATCATATGCTTTACAACTACATTCTCCAGATTAAGTTTTTCTATATAATCATAAAGATCATAGTACTTGTTCATTCTTTTAAAGTCACCATCCTCAATGATCTAATCATTAAGCTTTTCAACTTTCAGTTTCCAAGCTTTCTTCTTAATAGTAGTGACATCATCTTTTATTTCTACAATCTTCCTTGGAACTAGTTGCACTAAATTTTTATGTCTCTTTCCTGGTCTAGTAACACTTTACTTTACTCTTTTGCTAGGTGTGGAGGAAGTGGATCTAGTAGACATCTTTGCTTCTTGATCCTTCTCAGTTTCTTCCACTTTTACCTTCACTTGTGATTCTTCCTATTGTACTACAATTGCTGATAAAGGAGGGATAGACAAAACTTCTTTTTGTTGACTCTCTCTGATTGCTACTACTATTTTCTTTGCTACTAAAAACTCATGCTCTATCATCCTTGTATCTTTTAGGATTTTCTTTATGGTGCTCTCAACTCTCTTCTTAGACTGCTTCTCTTTAGTTAAGGTCTTTGTGGAGTTGAAGTTCTCCTCAAAGGTTCCAAACCTGTTACACTGATTATCCAACTTACACTTAAGTAGCTTGCTAACATACTCTTCTATCTCTACCTCAAATATCTCATAGCCAAGAGGGTCTATGAACTCTATTTTGGGTTCTACTGCTTCAATATAGGTAAAGTTAGTATCCACCATAAAACATATATCATCTTTGTACTTTTCAACAAGAGACTTAGGGATCCTTGATCTGCTAGACACAATATTATGAAATATCTTGATTACCAATACTGCACTCTCATTTACACTGTCAATAACATGTCTTCTATATACTAGGTTAATCCTTTCCATTATATTTTGTTCATCATTCTAGTCATTTCCAATGGTGTAAGGAAATCTCCTCAAAAGATGAAAAAACATATAGGTGATTAAGGATGAGAACCTAAACTGTGTATACTTAGTTTTCTTAATCTTCTCCAAGTTCTCAAACAATTGACTTCGTAGAATTTCACACCTATCAACTTGTACCCTATCAACACACATTAGATAAGCTACATGTACCATTCCAACTGCCATGTCATCCTCTCTTGAATTTGCACAAAACTTAGTAGTTAAGATATTGCATAAGTATCTCACATCATCTTGGTTGATCTTACTAATCAGAATTCATCTACCATTATAGGATGAATTTGTGTTGTCAATGAATTTTTTCCTCATGTTTTTCTCATTTAAAGGAATAGCTCCAATTTTAGATAATTTGGTGACTTCATGAATCAAATCAACTATAATATCTATCACTCTATCTTCTAACCAAAACTTTCCATTATGAATTTTGCTCAAGATAATCTTAGTGTATTCTTCATTATCAAATTCATACTGTAATCCATACTTAACAATTTCATTATGTTCCAAATATTCAAAACCTTGTTTCAGTGTCATATCCTGATTGTAAATCTTCTAATATTCATTTGTGAAATCACTATCACTAACTGTCTCTAGTTTGCATCCAAGATAACTTCTGACATTCTCTAAGTGTAAAACTTTGTCTGGTATGGATGATAAAGCAAACCTAGGGTCATCTTCCAAGGGTTTTACTGGTTCACTTTTCAATTTAGGTCTATTCTTATCTCTGACATTGTGTATTAAAGAAACATGCATGATTTCTTCAAATTCCTTTACTGATTTAAAGATATGTCAAGTAAAATACTTTAATTTCATGATTTTAGGGCTTGCATAGATTCGGCACAAAATTCTTCTCCAAATCCTTGCAAAATACTTACAATCACTACTCTTTGATCTCCTTGACACTTGAATTCACTTTGATGATCAAAAAATACTGATCATGACCTTTTATTAATTCAATCTCACTTAGATCTGACATCGCATTCAATTCTTTTGCCGCTTCTTTCCAAAAAGTTGTTTCTACTAACCTGCAAAACTTAAAACATCTTGCAATCTCGCAAAACATAATATTTTTCTTTGTGCTCTTAACCATAGTATTAGAACATCATAAACTACCTTGCATTACCTGTGCAAGACTCAGTTCATCATATATCTACTTCTACACTAATCTAAGTTCCTATTCTACTATAATTTTCATAAATTAAGTTCTTTGAGATGGGTGAGGTAAAGATTCATTTTTACCTTTCAATACTTCACCTTCCTAAGTAACTTAGATGTTTAATATGTCTCCTTTATCTATGATTTTGATAAACTTCACTTCATCTAATTTACTACAGTGTCCTTTCTGACTATAACTTGCATCTTCATTTCTTCTTGCATGATTTCTAGGATTAGGATTAGGATTGAAAACTCTATTTTTCATTTTTCAAAACCTTGTTGTATGCCCAATCTTGTTGCATATGTGACAAACAATTTTATTATTTCCATATCTTGGTCTAGACTGATTGATTTGTGATTTTCACTTTATAGAAATGTGTCCAACCTTGTTGCATCTATAACATATTACTCCATTTCTTCTATTCATATCTTCAGTAGGTTTCTTATTTGTATTGTTAGTATTTCTAAACATTCTAATACCATCAATATTCTCAATAAATTTAGGTTTCCTTCATTCAATAACTCTATGTCCAAAACCATGATAATTGTGACAATAACCATTAGGAGGTTTAAATTTCTTACCTATGCAATCTCTCTTCATATGACCAATAGTATTACAAGAGAAACATCTACCTTTGAATTCTCTTTGCATACCTTTGGGTGATTCCTCTTGCTTCAGTGATTCTTCTTCTTTAGGTGTATCTTTAAATTTGTTGATCTCATCAAACTTCTTCTCATCTATGCTTTTAGATATTTTCAGATCTGGTTCCTTGCTTTCATCATTTTCTTTAAAAGTGTTGAATCCAAGACCAGTCTTATCATAGAATGATTTTTGATAAGATATATGTTCATCAATCTTCTCACTAGTTGAGTATAGCCTTTCAAGTTGTTGTTTGGATTGAGTTAGTTCACCTTTCACAATCTTATTGTATTTCTCAATTTCATCATACTACAAATTGACTTTCTCAAGTTCAAATGTAACTTTACAAAGTTTAGATTTTAGTTCTTCATTTTCAGTCTTTAGACTTTCATTCTTAGATTTTAGATTTTCTTCATTCTTGCCATTTCCATCTTTCAAACTAAGCTTCAAGTTTTCTATCTTCAGTTCATGCTTAAGGATCTCATTTTATTTTTCTAAATTGTCATCACAATCTTCAATAAAAACTTTGGATTCCTTTTCAGATCTCATATCTTCCAATTTGTTTTTTAGTTTCTCAATGAGGTTCTTTGCATCATCATACTTTCTTTTCAAAGTATCTTTTTCAATAGTAAGCAAGTCAATCTATTCAAGAGCTTCTTCAACATTCTTCTGAAGTTGATCCATATCCATAGAGATCTTACTCAAGCTGCTAGGCTTTCCTTGAATGATTCTTTTCTGAGTAACTAAGCTTTGATACCAATTGTTAGAAATAGGAAATACTGAGAGGGGGGGTGAATCAATATTCTAAAATCTTTATCTTTTTTCCAATTATGGATATAAAAAATTATCTTTATACATGCATAACATAAGAAGCTAAACAACATGCATAGCAATAATACTAAAGAACTCATAACACATTGTTTGTTCTCGAGGAAACCCTGGCCAAGGGAAAACCCTGGTGGGGATGGTACCCAAAAAGATCCACTAATCAAAAGTATCCTATTAAGGATGTTGACCCTGTTAGGAGTCTATTACAAGCATATAGTGTATCAGTCCTAATTAAGGGACTATAGGCCTTGGTAGAAGCCTTAACCCTATTAGGAGTTCGTAGTACAAAATGTGATTACCAGATGAACCCACTGCCCAAACAAGTAATGTACAATATACACTGATTACAAAAATAGGTTAAGGTACATAACCTTATGCTTCTTGCATCAATATCTCTTCGCTGCTCTTTCACTATCGCTATTACATATGCATCATATATTTCACATCATATCACTTATTCACACTATTCTTACAATTACAATTACAATTTCATTTACATTTATACCAATAACTTTATCCAAGAGTTAAAATCTAGGATGTCATCTCTTTATATTGTTAAGTCATTATTTTGATAAACAAAATAATCCCTTAACTCTTTACTAGTTTTGTCTTCATATTCTATCCTATCGACTTGACATTGGCTTTGGTAAAACTGTCATAACTTCTTCCGTACATGTCATACTTGTGCTCTAAGATGGGTGTTCAATAGTCATCATAGAGTCTATGTTCAAGTGTGCAAGAACTGAACTTACTCCAATCGATGTCACAAACAAAAACTATGTCCAGGTTCACTGGTGAAAATATTGTCTCACACTTAGACAAATTTGCAATGCGCTTTGTCATACTTGCTCTCTGACCTGTGCAATCTTCATGTGGATCATATGTTGCCATAATGACAACATCTATGTAATCAACTTAGCCAAATTGCCAACAAGGAAACATATTATTTTGTTGAGTAATTTAAAGATTATTTAGATAGTGTGTGAATAGTGATCTTACCCTGAAGCTATTTGGGAAGTGGGTCCTTCTATCTTCCATAACTCTTAACAGGGTTAGAATATTTTAACAGGGATTCAAAATCTTCTAACAAGGATTCATATGTACTGAATTTATTTCATAAGACTCCTAACAGTGTCCATCCTTTCACAAGGAATATTCATATTAGTGCATCTTTTATGGGCATCATTCCCACCAGGGTTTACTCTTTGATCAAGAGGTTCCCCAGTCAACATATCTTGTGTCATTGTGTTATTGTGTATGAATATCTTTCTATGGTTGGTAATTATATTGCTTATATGGTTTAATGCTATTGAAGATGATAAAATTTATAATTATCTAATAACTGATTCACCCCCCCCCCCAACCCCCCTCTTAGTTATCTCAGTGGACTTTACTTTCTAACATTAATAACCAATAGTATATCATGAATTAAAAAACTCAAAAACTATGTGCATTAATAAAACATGAAATACTTATCTTTTATAAATTTCATGTATTTCATTTTTTAAGGTTAGCCCATATAGAAAATATCATGCAAATTATTAGAATGATATCATCATTCTTAAACATTACTATAACTCGTCACATGAACTATATCTAATATCTAAGGTTCTATACACTATCACAACCTTCAATCTTATTAGATCTCCCTTCAAGTGGTTAGGCTTTAAAGAAGGAACCTTGCTCTTTTTTAGATTTTTTTTAAATTATTATTATAGACCCGTACAAGGTTGGTCATAACTTTTGAACCTGGAATTTTATCTTCAATCTCTCTAGTGAGATTCTTTTAAATTGGTTTATCACAAACATATCCAAAATTTAGCAAAATCCAACAGTGCATTTGGGAGATATGGTCTTCGTATCGAGACTGTATTTTCTGAGATATTCACACATTCATCATCAACAAACTACTCTCTTACATTTGTAACTTGGCTCTGATACCATGTTAAGGTTTTAGGATCATTGCAAATGTAATAGCACTATCTCATTGTATGTGTTTTCCAAATGCAACAATCTCTTGCATTTATATTGAGAATGAGCCAAGAAGAGACATGTCCCTTCATGAGACATGTCTATTCATTAATATGTAATTAATATAATGCCAATTATATATATACATACATACATAAATATATATATAATAATATATATATATATATATATATATATATATAATATCTCTTAGGTATTATATTAATTTCTCTAATATTTATATCTTCACTAGTATTGACTCATAGTGTTCATTTCACTGAAGCTACAAAGCATCAACAAAATCACTTGAATTATTTGACAAATGTCCTCAAATAGATGACATCTCAAGGAACGAAATTATATGATTGTAGGAGGTGTAAAAAATGGATTTTGCATGGAATCTCTAAAAAGATTTACACTCTAGAACACTGCCTAAACTTGTAAGTGTCATTTATTCCCTAGGTGTGCATAGCCATGCATGTTTAGTAGATGAGTGATGGACATAGTTCAATCACATGAGTAGCCCTTATTGCATTACATGTATAGTTGAACATTATCTTTTCCTAGTTGACTTCCATACCCATGTTTTCTATCTTGTAGACACCTTAAACCTTATTATTAAGATGCCAGTTATACCTATGGTGGTTTTATGAAAAAAATTATTGGTATCTATAGATCATATATGAATATAGGCTAAGTATTTCCAACAACACTATGTTTTTTGGTTACGTCATAAAAATGTTGCAACTTATGTTTTTCTAGAAAACATCTATATGAACTAAAATATAACTTATTGCATCTAAAATATGTTCAATGTGACTAATGTAATCATTGATGATCAACACACTATGAAGTCATGTGAATAGCTATGTTCTTCAACTCTTGGTCAATATTACCATAAATGTATGATTCATTATGTTGTCATTTGATGCCATAAAACTCATTTCTCTACTAAAATTGTATTTGCCTTTGGTTTGAACATATATAGTGGAAGAAAAAGTAAAATAAAGTTGTTGCACTTTAGAAATCTATTTCTTTTGGAAATCTGATCCAATTTTTTACTGACTTACTGATGTATTGTCTTTCAGTGATATTTCTTCAATGATTAATTTGCATCCAATAGTACTCATAAAGTCATCCTTATGCAAAATGTTAAACCAATATAAAATGTTTAGAGGTTTTTAAACTTTTTCTAATGAAGTTTGTATGTGCAACTTTTAATGAAAAGTTGTTTATTATGTTTTTGAATGTTGGAAGTATTCCATGTTGTTTGTTTCACATCATTTTGGTCAATTTCTACTCATCAAGGATGGGAGGGGGACATGTCCTTCATGTCCTTCTATGTCAGAATCACTAAGGGGATAATGATAGGAGGTTTGGGGACAAGGGACACTTCCCCATGTAACCTTGAAATTAGTGTGGTTGTTTATCTAATTCAACCTTTAACATTTTATGGTTTGTACTTGAAAAAAATCCAAATACAATCACCATTAGGACATTGATGTTTTACCATTTTAGCCCAACTCATTTGAGTTTTATTACGTGCCATTGCTACAAATAATGAAAGTACTACAAATTTATAGATGTCGAGAACTTGGCAAAAAATGTTAATTCAAAGAACATAATATTTGGTATTGACCAACTATTTTAAAACAATCCTAAAGTTGGGTTTCTTTGCTAAAGATGTTATTTCCAAGGGATGTCTACTTTTTAAAATTGCAGATTATGTTTTTCACTTGGACTCGGGTGGATGTGTTGTGCATGTGGGCCATCATGGTTGGTTTTTTGTCTTATCTTAAGACAACATTTAACTCCTATAATATGTAGTTTACAAACTTTTTTCTCAGAATAGAAACATGCATTTTAATTCTAGAACCAATTAAGTATCCTAAGAATCATCATTTGACTCCAATCCTTTTGGCAATGTGATGTCTATAATTTGTGCATAATATTTTTTAGTCAATTCAAATCTAGTCTAGATGAAATGCATCAAGGTCATCTTCATCCAAATAAAGATGGCAATGGAAAGAAAATGTATCAAAATAAATTATCCAAGCTTGTGATATATTTTTGTCTTCAATTTTCAATCATTTGCAATGGAAATAGTATAGAAGACAGTTTGCATTTGGTCATAAATGGTCAGATCTGTCCTTTCAATTATGTTCAATATGTCTTTAAATTAAATAAATGGTTTAATTTTAGTTTTTATTTATTTTCATTGTATATTTTGATAATCATTTTGTTTCATTTGAATAGAACCATGCCAGAGTGGAGAACTGCAAGAATTGTTGGGAAAGGCAATGTGCTCTTAATATCCAGTGTATTAGATATCATTGTACATGTAATGTTGAATTTGTTCTCTTAATAGAAATAATGTTTGAATAAGATGTCATATTATAATATAATTTAATGATTCATTTTAGTCGAGTTTGATCATAAATTTGTATTTCTCTATCTTTGTTAAAAATATATATACAATTTTAATGTTATCTATGTCTTGAAATTAAAGAATAGTTTATCATATAAAAGAGGTCAAACTTCATAGAAATACAATAAAGAGATAAACAAAAGAAATACAATGGCTTTAACAAGATGAAGGAATAAACAGTCATCCAACAGTTGATATTGATGATGTATATATCCTAACTTCAAATCAAAAGGTGCTAGGATGGCTGCTTCATCATATGATAGGGTCTCTAGCACAACACTAAGGTATGAGGCAAACATCATCAAAAACTCCTCATTGGGGATGTCAATAGACGTAGACCATTCTAACTAGTGCTTAATAACTCCTTTACAACCACCTCAAGACATATAATTCAATGCACTAGGGACAATAGCACACCATGTTTTGTGGCACAAGGGCTTAATAATAAGTAGGAAGGTATTGTAAATATACATAAAACATGCTATAAAAGCATGTAAAAGTGGTCCACAATATTAGATGCAATGGATGTTAATCTTTTCATCAAAAATCATGTAAAAGAGGCCCACAATATTAGATATTAGATGCGATGAATGTTAATCTTTTTTTAAAAAGTAAGTCAATGATACTAAGGACTCGAATAGGATCCTTGTTTATTGCTAATCAAGCATTAACCTACCTCAAGGGGGTTTCCAAGTCTAGGGAAAAACTTTAAGAGCTTATCGACTTGGCCAGGTTTTCTATCTTGGTCAAGACCAATATAGTCCCTCTTCTTATATTTTATTGATATTTTGATGTCGTTATCTATATAAATTTATTTCTACAATTTGATAATTCTCTATATGGTATCTATTGTCAGCTATACATAATTATATAGTATATATGAAATATTGATAATGCAAAATACACTTTTTAGTTGGGCTTGTGAATAAGTTAATCTTAATCTTTCCAAACCTCACTCTATTTGAAGATAAAACAGGGGTAAGAAATTATATTATTTGTGAAGAATCTGTTCAAATTTTATCAATTCATGTTTTGATTTAGTGTAGATCTATCATCAAGCAGAGTGCAACGGGTACTTGAAGATGTTGTAGTTGAGTTTGGTGGATGAAAAGGGGAACCATAATTGGTAAGGATTTGTCTACCCTTGGAATGTAGAAGATATTCCCTACCATGTTTGAATTTTTTACTTTCAAATTGATTGCACATAGATTTTAACTACTTTGTATTTACTAGATAAACATGAGTGTCTTTTCTATCTTATTTTAGATAAATATGAACATCTATTTGCACTCTTATTTGATTAAAAAAACATTTTTTAACAATTTAACTTCCCCCAAATTCTCTTGATGTTTTGGTGTTGACAAAGTTTTCTCTTCGATGGATATATGATGGAAACTACTTGATTACATAGAAGGTATCAAGCTTGGACAAGCATTTATACCTAATAAAAGAGGCCAAAAGAAAAATATTCTCTTTTTTATTAGAGGGGTAAATGATTTTGACCTAGAGATATTAACTAGTGAATTCATAAATGGAGGACCTCATCCTGAACATAATAGTCAACACTAACATTACAACAAAGTTTGAACCTTGATAGAAAGACCAACACCACATATAAAATTAAATGGTTGAAGACTTAAGATTTTTTGTGTTTTGATTTGTATCTTGTAGCACCCTGATTGAAGCTGATTGATTTGGAAGGTCTCGATCAACATGTTTAGGTGATTCCTTGGTTTTTTGCATTAGTTCTTTGGAGTTCATTAATTTTTTACTTGGTCAAAATTAGCCACAAGGATTCTTTCTCCCATGATTAGTATTTGACCTTAATTTCAATGATTAGATGAGGTTATTTGTTGCATTTTTCTTAGTTAATCATTTTGAAATAACCCTCTTGGATGTAGATAAATAATGTTTTATGCATCAAATGCACTAGAAATTTCTTCATCTCATTCTCTTAAAATGGATTTTGCATTTGATCTTGATGGTTTGTATGTATTTGATCTCTGAATTTTGAATATATCTTACAACCGATATGGATTTAGTAAATGCGAGCTTAAGGAATGTTAGATAATGTATAAAGGAGTGTTCTATGATCTTAGCAATTCATGGGAAGCATGATGATGTCAGAGGTGGTGCATGTTCTAGAGGAGACCTATTTGGGGCTGACTTTGTATTTGTATCATGTATTATGAATAGCGAGCATGAATAACAGATGTCAGACCTTAATTGTTGAAATGTAATTGTTGTATACGTGCTATAGATATTGTGTGTATCATAGCAAGGGGTTATGTAATTATTTGTATAGTAGGAAAGCCTAATTGGCTAACCTAATAATTTATTTGTAATAGGGTATATATGTAAGATCTTTTCTTTTGAAAAGGCGAGTAGTATGAAATTGAGATGTGAAAGAGGAGTGTTAAAGCTACAAGCTTATATCTATTGGATGTAGAGTAGAGGATAATTTATATTTCATTGGACCTGATCAAGAAAAGACAGTTTCTATCAGACAATTCACAAGGATTGTGTATTTCCTTACATACACTTTTGTTTCCAATAGTGAGTTATGGAGGTGGACATAACCTTGTTTGGGCACTGAGCCTAGGTAGTGAGCTTACTCTTTTCTTTGATTCCTAATAGGATCTGTCCTTTAACAGGTACTTTGTACTGCAATGTTTTAATAAGCTCCTAACATAGCTAGATCTTTTAACAAGGATATAATACTCTCAGTACATCATTTTTGGGTGGTAATTCCCAGTGGGGTTTTACCTTTAACATGGTTTCCTCAACAACAAAAAATATTGTGTTATTGTGTTGGCATTTGCTATGTTTATTTGATTTGGTGCAACTACTATTCAAAGTTCAAAGTTTAATAATCTTTCCCACAACTGATTCACCCCCCATCTCAGTTGTGTTAGTGGACTGTTATTCCTGACAATTGGTACCATAGCTACTATCTCTTAGAGAGAAAGCTTAACAACTTGAGGTGATCTAGGAGATGGCATTCTATATTAAGGATAGTCTAAAATTTGATCTTGAAAACTTTGACAGTTGGAAGAACAAGATGCAAACCCATTTTCTATGTTTGGGTATGGACTACTAGATGATCACAAAGAATCAGATAATGATGAAGGTTGATGATAAATTATATAAAGATAATGATGAAGAAGTTACAGAGGCACTTATGAAGAGGAAGAAGTCATGGCAAAGATCCTTGGATCATTGACACTTGTTTACAACACCAAAGTTTAGGCTATAGAAGAGATTATACCTTTGACTGCAAACTTTAGCAAAGAGATGTTGATTGAAAAGCTAACTACCTTTGAAACTATAGAGATGGTAGATTCTTTACCTAAAGTTGAAACAACATTTAAGGCATCTACACACAAAAAGACATTATCTGGAATTGCGAGCACTAGCAGTGATAATATAAAAGAAGGGCTTGGTGAGTATGTTGATGAATGGGAATGGATACAAGAAGAAGAAAGAAAGCTAGATGAACTTGTTTCCCTAATCACTAGAAGAGAAAAGAGAGGTAAGGGTAAATTTGAAGGATAGTTACCTTTGAAATGTTTTCCATGCAATAAGATAGGTCACTTCGCATCTAGATGTGCTACAAGAGTTCCTAAACACAAACCTAAGTTTTTCAAACCTAAGTATTCAAAAGAAAAGGAATGTTATTATGCTAGTGAAGGTATTTATGATGATGATTTCAATGATGAGGAGATTGGATCTATTGCTATCAAAGATTGAAAACCATTACGTGAGGAAAAATCTTTAGTACCACATGTTGATAAGAAATATGAATGGGTTATAGACAACGATTTCTCACATCATATGATTGGAGATAAAAAAAAATAATTTTAAACTAAATAAGTATGATGGTGGTGTTGTAAGATTTAGAGACAATGTTCCTAAGTTTATCATAGGAGTAAGATATATTTCTTTGGATGGAAAGACTAATACTAAAAATGTACGACTTATTGATGGACTTAAGCATAAATTTTTTAGTGTTGGACAACTGATGGATAGAGGGTATCAATTTAAATTCATTAATGGGAAATGTGTTATCAGAAGTAAGATAGGAAATTTGATTGCAACTGATACTAAATCTAGAGGTAATGTAGTTGAGTTAAATACATCTGAAGCTTCTTGTTTTTTTGCAAAGATAGATGAAAGTTGGTTATGGCACAAAAGGTTTTGTCATGTTAATTTTGATAATATTGTGAAGGAAAGCTTGACTAATGCAGTGAGAAACCTACCTAAAATTGTAAAACCATCTAACACTATGTGTAGAGAGTGTGTTATGGAAAAGTAGACTAGAAGAAGTTATAAAAGTAAATCATATACAACAAAAGCAATGATTGATCTGATACATACAGACCTATGTGGACCTACAAGGACAAGATCATACTATGGTGAAACGTAATTTATACTTTTTGTTGATTACTTTCTAGAATGATGTGGATCACTTACTTGAAAGATAAATCAGAAGCATTTGACAAATTCAATTTATTCAAAGAAAAAGTAGGAAATGAATTAGGCTTAAAAATAAAATGTTTGAGATTAGACAAAGGTGGAGAGTTTAGTTTAGGTCTATTCAATTCATATTGCAAAGAGAATGGAATAAACAGAAAAACATCTCCTAGGACTCCACAAAAAAATGGGATAACATAGCAAAGAAACAAAACAATATTAGATGCTACTAGGACAATGTTGCTAGAAGGAAATATATCTCATGTACATTGGAGGAAAGTTGTTGGGACAACAGTACACACATTGAACAAAATTAAAATTAGGGAAGGTATAAATAATACTCATTATGAATTTGGTTTAATCATAGTCATACTATAAAATATTTCATAATATTTGGAAGAAAATTATATATCAAAAGAGATGATGAAATAGGAAAATTTGATGCTAGAAGTGATGAAGGAATTTTTCTTGGTTATTCTACTAAAAGAAAGGCTTAAAAATGTTTTAACTTGAGATCGAGAAAGATGATTGAAAGTAACAATGTAAAGATAGATGAAAAATTTCAGATACAAGAGAGAATGTATGATTGTAATCAAAATACATAAATCAAGGAGGTTGCTACTACAGAAGAAGAACATGTTGAGACTCACTATGAAAATGAGATTTGTAATGATGACACAAATGAAGGTACTGAGATTCCTAAGACTCTGAGGTATGTTAAGAAAAATCATCTTGAAAATCAAATTATTGATAACACAATTCAAGCAATAATGTCTAGATCAAAGAAGGGAGAATAAACTTGTTTGATTTCTTAAGTTGAACCGAAGCCTACGAATGAAGCTTGTAGAGATTAATCTTGGATCAAAGATATGCAGGAAGAGTTAGATTAGATAAAGAAAAATAACACTTGGGAATTAGTTCCTAGACCTAAAAACAAAAATGTAATAGGAAATAAGTGGGTTTTCAAAAACAAAATGAATGAACAAGGAATTATTGTACAAAAAAAAGCAAGATTGGTATGCAAAGGATATTCACAACAAGAAGGCATAGATTTTGAAGAGACATTTTCTCTTGTTGCTAGGTTAGAAGCTATGAGATTATTTATGGCCTATGCACACATAAAGAATTCAAGGTATATCAAATGGATGTAAAATCTACATTTCTGAATGGGGATCTTTAAGATGAGGTATACATAAAACAACCTGATGGATTTACTCTAAAAAAAGATGAAGACATAGTTTTCAAGTTGAAGAAAGCACTGTATGGATTGAAGCAACCACCATGGGCTTGGTATGCAAGGTTAGACAAGTACTTAATTCACCTTGGATTCAAAAAATGTAATGTTAATAGTAACTTGTATTTAAGAACTAGGGTCTGTGCAAGATCATGAGGGGCCAAAAAGTGGCGATGTGAAAAATATTCACTTTTCACTCGTCCAAAAGTGCATGAAAGTACTTGTTGACTTTTTAGTAGGCCTGGGTGTCCATACACCTGGGAAAAGCTGCCACCAAAGCACATACCTAATCGGGTACCTAAAAATATCAAGTACCTGATATTTTTAGGTACCCGATAACTATGGCATATATTCGACACCCGTGAGCCCTATTCTTCATTTCCTAGCGCGATTTCTTCAAGTTTCTAACCGTATTTTTCTAATACCTGATATATTTTTGGATACCTAATATTGGAAACCCCAAATTTGACTTCGAGCATATTTGGTAAGTAGTTAATTGCATATTTTTATTAATTTATTTCATTTTCATTATAAATGTAGCATTTTTTTTAAAAATAAGGTTTTGTATTTATATTTGTAATAATATTTGAAACTTAGATTTGGTTTTTATTTAATCAGGCATGGCTGACAACAATGAAGAAAATAACCCTCCAAATAACAATCCCAAAAACAATCCCCCATATCTAAACCCTAAATCTTTACAAGATTTGATAGAAGAAAATTTGAACATAATACAAGGTTTCCAAAACACATATCAAAATATACCTACATTAGGTCCCATGCTTGCCACACTAAATACAATTGTTGGAAATATTGACACACTCATGCAGCAACATAATGTTGCTCTTCATTGGCATGATGATATGCATGCCCAATTTGATGATGGGCTTGACCCTGATGGGATTGCGGCCCTTAATATAAGTAAGGAAGATATAGCCGCCCTTTTTGTGGATCCTAAAACTGGAAT
Source organism: Chamaecyparis obtusa (assembly GCA_027943335.1). Lineage (NCBI taxonomy): Eukaryota > Viridiplantae > Streptophyta > Pinopsida > Cupressales > Cupressaceae > Chamaecyparis > Chamaecyparis obtusa. The sequence goes on along the minus strand of BSBK01012913.1, from coordinate 57,788 downwards.
ACCAGTTGACCCCAAAAAGCCCAAATTATCAATAAAATGGTCCAAAAATGAAGCAATGCGCACAAACTTTTGGGATCACTGGTGGATGGTTTTTGATAAACCACCACATAGCAATTAGGAGGTCCCATTTTATTTCCTTAAAAAATTGTATGCTGAGTTTGTGCTTGGTCACCATGTTGATTATTGGAGTATGAGGCCCAACATGGGCGTAGGTAGAGGAGCTCCTCAGACTAGGCCATCTTCCCAGCACCGAAAGGCCACTACCTTTGTCCCCCCAACTAATGTCACACCCCCTCCTCTAGTGCAGCATCCTGATATCATTTATGAGGCTGCTGAACTGACTATTAGGGCCATTCATTTACTGAGTGATTAGTTGATCACACAGACTAGGTCAGTGTTGCCTCCTGTGGATGCTGATGGCTCATCGACATCTCGTCGGAGTTCACATGTATGTGAGCCTCATATGTACATTATGTGCAGGCATATGTGCCTCGGACTGCTTACTAATTCTGATATATATCAGTTTCATGATATTGATGAGGGAGATACAGGAGAGGCTGCAACACCTCATGGAGCATCTACATCTCATGAGAGTGCTCAGGAGGTGCACGTAGAGCCATTGACTCCTATTGATATGGTAAGAGTAAACATTATAAATAAATTTATCACATGACTTATTTAATTTTAAAATAATTTATTTATTTAGATTAGTTTTAATGATTGCATGCACTTATGTATATATATTTTTTCCATTTATGTTCAATCAATGACACAGGAGGAGGTGAGATAGGTGGATGAGTCCACACTTTCGGCCATTTCATTTGTCCTTGATGACTATATGGTATATTATAAATTATGTACCCATTAGTTTTTCTTTATATCATTTGGTGTACATGCTTAAATCTCTATCAATTAGAGCAATAAGATTCATACATTTACTAATATATATTGTCATCTTATTGTGTTCTTGCAGGCTACAACGAACATCAATGGGGGGTGTGAGGGGGTTCCTTCATCAGGTGTTGACAAAGGAAAGGAAGTTAATTATTTAAGATTAATTATGCATGCATATGTATGCCACTTGTGTGCAATAATAAATATTTTACTTGCACTTTATTGTATAGGGTGTGGCTATTGATGATGTCCCGACACCGGTTCGGTGGCATAGGGTTACAGGCATCTTGATTCGGAGTGATAGCCCGATTGTACGTAGACTTTTACATATTGTTATTTGTATTTTGTAACTAGGGTTGCTATGATGAAGTACATTGATATATAATTGACAATATTTTTACTCTCATAGGTTACTCTGACTGTGAGGGATGTCCCACGAGAATCTTTTGTTTCTTTGTTGACCCATCCCACTATTCCAGAGGAGGGATCACTAGATGTAAGTTTTAATTTTAGTTCAATCAATTTGTAATTTTATTATTCTATCATCCTATTTTGTAGATTTATTACTCTATGTTGCACTAGTCTACAAATCTCATTATTGCAAATATATATTTATAGGTTAGAGTTGGTATTGTTGGCATGGTCCCTTCGCTACCTAGGATTTATGCTAGGACACCTAATCATGGTAGGTGATCAAGAGACCAGGTACAAATTTATTTGTATTCGATTATAATTTTAATTAAATTAGTGTTTGAAAATTATGAATTATATATATATATATATATATATATATATATATATATATATATATATATATATATATATATATATATATATATATATATATATATATATATATCTATATATATATATATATATAGATGTACAAATCATATAAAGTAAGCAATCTAACTTTGGTTTGAACTCATTTTTTATGCAGGATCAATTAGAGCCCAACACTCCTTCAAAGAGGCTACATTTTGATGATCCCCCTACAGCATAGGATGCAGTTTTAGTTTTGTGGTCATTTAGAGATGACACTTGGCACATTTTGAGATGGCATATATGCCACATTGTACACCTTAAAACATTGATTTTGTAGACATTTTGAAAATGCATGTGCCATATTTGTATATGGACATACTTTTGATACATTTGATACATATATAGAACATATTCATTTATATGTTATATTTGCATCATCTTTTGTATATATATTTATTATTCATGTTTATGGAATTGAATGGTGAAGTTATCTCTGGACTATGATTATCATTATTATTTAAATTATATCTTGTTGAAGTTACATTTGTTTTTCTTTACTCTGGAATACCCTGTTCATGGAGCTTATTATGTTTGAGGTTTAACTTCTTGTTGGTGAACAGATTTGTCTTCGAAAGAAATGCTTACAAAATGACCCTTAAAGCCCAAACAAAAAGACTCAATCAACACCAATAGTTGGGTCACTTCACTATTGAGAAGCGTAAGTGCCCTTTGAATTATCCGGGTACAGCTCCTCATGTAGGATTTATAATGAATCAACTAAACTATAAATGATAATGCTTTTAACCTAAAAGCAATAAAGGCTTACAAACATCTATTCATAAACATGAGATAGACGCAAAGGGACTAATTTACTGAAAAGAAAAGGACAGTAAACGCTACAAATTTCATTTGCCTAAACAATGCATTATAGAAAGAAACTAAGAGAGAAAGATGAATGGTTCTTTCCAAATACATGAAAAACTATAGCATAAAGTCCACAGATGATCATGCTGATGATCAGATGTAATAGATATACATTCAAAAGAAACCAATATCATTCAAAGATGAATATCAATCAGAAAGTAAGCATCTAAAATCAAAGTTTTAATATGCTAACATGTCCTTCTTTAAACACAGCAAAACAACAAAGATTCTGATGTTCCTGTACATTAATCATTATTTGAAAATAAAATCCCTCTTTCCCTGCATTACAATAAAAATCCTAATCTATCCCTCCCCTGGCACAAAGTCTCTCGGGTCAGGCAGAATCCAGAACCCCCAAAATCTCCTCTACGAGCCTTACTTATTTTCCCCTTTCGGTTAGTTTCTTTCCTATTATAATAACTAATTCTTGAGGATGTGTCTATCCACATCTTCTTTCTCAAATAAATTAAAGTATCCCTTTTTGAGTGCCTTAGTAATATTTTGTTATGAAAGTCCATGTTACTTGGTGCTCTACATCTTTCAAAATGGATCTATTCCTATAGAATAGTGCCATCTAGATCTTATTGCAACACAAGTGTTAATGCCTCTATGTTCTGATTGGATGCTTGGTGCTATAACTAGAGTGTGTCATTTTTGGCTCTCCACAAACATACCACTTCATGCAAGTGACACCAAGAAAAATTTTGTCGAAGCCATCATACATATGTATTTTGGGATTCAATTGCGAGCACGTCCTCCTCAATTTTCCCACCCTGTGAACCTGAAGCCAACATCTCTGAATCATGACTAATGTCAACACAAAGAACTACATTATCATGCGTCATGAAGGCATCACCAGCTTGGTATTGAAAATCGCTCTTAAGTTTCCCACTGATATAGTCCCAAACCTCTATGAATCCAACAACCAAGCATGAAACAAGGTTTTGTCCATCAAGGAAGATGTCGGGTCCTCCTTAACATTCGGTGTTGGGGCATTCTCAGGAAATGATAATGTCTTAATATTGAAATTGCATTATAGATTATCATGTTCTCGAATGCCAATATTGTCGATGTACAAAACCAATTCTCATTGTCATCGACCAGTCTAACCTAACAAAGCTTTGGAAACTTCATTTTTGGATACCTTTTACTATTTCTACTAATCCTATCTGCAATTCCATATTTTGTGCTCTGCTTGCAGGCATTCTGTTGAATAGTTTACATATATTGTCTATGCTTCCAAGTCACAATTTTTATGGGACTCGATAGTTAAAATTATAACCGACCCCAAGGATGATGGCATGTCCTTGGATAGACAATGGCATTGATAGCCTCTCCAACCATTTTAGTCTACCTTCATAACCATACCAAATAGGACAATGTCTGCTCAGAAAAATTTCTACTTGATCCACGAGCCCCAAAAGATCGCTGCCCAATCATGCTTAGTGCACCTTGGGGTCACTTGGGTCGAGCATGGTCGTGAGTGTTTTGGTGACTCTGTGGGTAGAATGGGGTTGTCATTGGCATTTACCCAGCCAACCAGAGCTGATGGAGTAAACAGTTCGATGCCAGGTCAGACGGTTTGAAAGATACGTTGTTAAGCCACTTTCAACTAACCCTGACTGCAAGTTTTGGCATCGACTGAGATCACCTTGCCAAATGTAAATGAAGTCAAATAGCCCAAAGCTGAGAGAGATTATTGTAGACCTCAAAAACATGATCCCGTAGCACTTAACAGTTCATTGATAGCTCTCACGAGGTCCAAGATATGAGCCCCAGAAGATCACGGCCCAATCGTGCTTAGTGCACCTTGGGGTCACTTGGGTTGAGCGTGGTCGCAAGTGTTCCGGTGACTCTGTGGGTAGAATGGGGTTTTCACTAGCATTTACCCAGCCAACTAGAGCCAATGGAGTAGACAATTTGATGCTAGGTTAGATGGTTTGAAAGATACGCTGCTGAGCCACTTTTAACTAACCCTGACTGCAAGTTTTGGCATCGACTGAGATCACCTTACCAAATGCAAATGAAGTCAAATCACCCAAAACTAAGAGAGGTTATTGTAGAAATTGAAAACATGATCCTATAACACCTAACATTTTTTTGATACCTCTCACGAGGTCCAAGATATGAGCCCTAGAAGATCATTGCCCAATCGTGCTTAGTGCACCTTGGGGTCACTTGGGTCGAGTGTGGTCGTGAGCATTATGGTGACTCTATGGGTAGAACGGGGTTGTCATTAGCATTTACCTAGCCAACTAGAGCTGATGGAGTAGATGGTTTGATGACAGGTTAGACAGTTTGAAAGATACGCTACTGAGCCACTTTCAACTAACCCTCACTGCAAGTTTTGGCATCGACTGAGATCGCCTTGCCAAATGCAAACGAAGTCGAATCGTCCAAAACTGAGAGAGGTTATTATAGACCTAAAAAATAAAATCTTGTAGCACCTGATAGTTTGTTGATGCCTCTCATGAGGTCCAAGATACGAGCCCTAGAAGATCACTGCCCAATCGTGCTTAGTGCACCTTGGGGTCACTTGGGTCGAGCGTGGTCACAAGTGTTCTGGTGACTCTATGGGTAGAATAGGGTTGTTACTAGCATTTACCCAGCCAATTGGAGCTAATGGAGTAGATGGTTCAATGCCAGGTCAGACGGTTTGAAAGATATGCTGCTGAGCCACTTTCAACTGACCCTGACTGCAAGTTTTGGCATCTACTGAGATCGCCTTGCCAAATGCAAATGAAGTCGAATTGCCCAAAACTAAGAGAGGTTATTGTAGACCTCAAAAACATGATCCCATAGCACCTAATAGTTTGTTGATATCTCTCATGAGCTCCAAGATACAAGTCCCAGAAGATCATTTCCTAATCGTGCTAAGTGCACCTTGGGGTCACTTGGGTCGAGTGTGGTTGTGAGCGCTCCAGTGACTCTATGGGTAGAATGAGGTTATCACTAGCATTTACCCGACCAACCAAAGCCAATGGAGTAGATGATTCGATGCCAGGTTAGACGGTTTGAAAGATACGATGTTGAGCCACTTTCAATTGACCCTCACTGCAAGTTTTGGCATGACTAAGATCACCTTGCCAAATGCAAATGAAGTCAAATCACCCAAAATTGAGAGAGGTTATTGTAGACCTTGAAAACATGATCTTGTAACACCTAATAGTTTTTCAATACCTCTCACAAGGTCCAAGATATGAGCCCCAGAAGATTGCTACCCAATCATGTTAAGTACACCTTGGGGTCACTTGGGTCGAGTGTGGTCGCAAGCGTTCCGATGACTCTGTGGGTAGAACAAGGTTGTCACTAGCATTTACCCAGCCAAACAGAGCCAATGGAGTAGATGATTCAATGCCAGGTCAGATGGTTTGAATGATACGCTACTGAGCCACTTTAAATTGACCTTGACTGCAAGTTTTGGCATCGACTAAGATCACCTTGCCAAATGCAAATGAAGTCTAATTGCCCAAAGCTGAGAGAGGTTATTGTATACCTCAAAAACATGATCTTGTAGCACCTAATAGTTTGTTGATGGCTCTCATGAGGTTCAAGATATGAGCCCCAGAAGATCGTGGCCCAATCGTGCTTAGTGCACCTTGGGGTCACTTGGGTCGACTGTGGTCGCGAGCATTTCGGTGACTCTGTGGGTAGAATGGGGTTGATACTAATGTTTACCCAGCCAACTAGATTCAATGGAGTAGATGGTTCAATTCTGGGTCAAACGGTTTGAAAGATACGCTACTGAGCCACTTTCAACTGAACCTCACTGCAAGTTTTGGCATCAACTGAGCTTGCCTTTCCAAATGCAAAGGAAGTCGAATTGCCCAAAATTGAGAGAGGTTATTGTAGATGTCAAAAAAATGATCTCATAGCACCTAACAATTTTTTGATAGCTCTCACGAGGTCTGAGATACGAGTCCCAGAAGATCGCTACCCAATCGTGCTTAGTGCGCCACCTTGGGGTCACTTGGGTCGAGTGTGGTCGCGAGCATTCCGGTGACTCTATGGGTAGAATGGGGTTTTCATTAGTGTTTACCCAGCCAACCAGAGTCAATGGAGTACATAGTTTGATGCTAGGTCAGATGATTTGAAAGATACACTGCTAAGCCACTTTTAATTGACCCTCACTACAAGTTTTGGCATCGACTGAGATCGCCTTGCCAAATGCAAACAAAGTCGAATCGCCCAAAAATGAGAGAGGTTATTGTAGACCATGAAAACATGATCTTGTAACACCTAAGATTTTTTTGATACCTCTCACGAGGTCCAAGATACAAGCCCCAGAAGATCACTACCCAATCATGCTTAGTGCACCTTAGGGTCACTTAGGTCAAGCATGGTCGCAAGCATTCTGGTGACTCTGTGGGTAGAACGGGGTTGTCACTAGCATTTACCAGCTAGCCAAAGCTGATGGAGTAGATGATTCGATGCCAGGTTAGATAGTTTGAAAGATACACTGCTAAGCCACTTTCAACTAACCCTAACTGCAAGTTTTGGCATCGCCTGAGATCGCCTTGCCAAATGCAAACGAAGTCGAATCGCCCAAAACTAAGAGAGGTTATTGTAGACCTCAAAAAAATGATCCTATAACACTTGATAGTTTTTCGATACCTCTCATGAGGTCCAAGATATGAGCCCCAAAAGATCTCTACCCAATCATGTTTAGTGCACCTTGGGGTCACTTGGGTCAAGCGTGGGTCGCGAGCGTTCTGGTGACTCTGTGGGTAGAACGGGGTTGTCACTAGCATTTACCCACCCAACCAGAGCCAATGGAGTAGACGATTCAATGCCAGGTCAGATGGTTTGAAAGATACGCTACTAAGCCACTTTCAACTGACCCTGACTGCAAGTTTTGGCATCGACTGAGATCGCCTTGCCAAATGCAAACGAAGTCGAATTACCCAAAACTAAGAGAGGTTATTGTAGACCTCAAAAATAATATCCCATAGCACCTAAGATTTTGTTGATAGCTCTCATGAGGTCTGAGATATGAGGCCCAAAAGATCACTGCCCAATCATGCTTAGTGCACCTTGGGGTCACTTGGGTCAAGCATGGTTGCGAGCGCTCTGGTGACTCTGTGGCTAGAATGGGGTTGTCACTGGCATTTACCCGGACACCCAGAATTGATGGAGTAGATGATTCAATGCTAGGTTAGATGGTTTGAAAGATACGCTGTTGAGCCACTTTCAACTGACCTTGACTGTAAGTTTTGGCATCGACTGAGATCGCCTTGCCAAATGCATAGGAAGTCTAATCACCCAAAATTGAGAGAGGTTATTGTAGAACTCAAAAACATGATCCTATAACACCTAAAATTTTGTCAATAGCTCTCATGAGGTCCAAGATATGAGCCCTAGAAGATCACTGCCCAATCATGCTTAGTGCACCTTGGGGTCACTTGGATCGAGTGTGGTCGCGAGCATTCCAATGACCCTGTGGGTAGAATGGGGTTTTCATTGGCATTTACCTGGCCAATCAGAGCTAATGGAGTAGATGGTTTGATACCAGATCAGATAATTTGAAAGATATACTGTTGAGCCACTTTCAACTAACCCTCACTACAAGTTTTGGCATCGACTGAGATCGCCTTGCCAAATGCAAATGAAGTCGAATCGCCCAAAATTGAGAGAGGTTATTCTAGACCTCAAAAACATGATCCTATAACATGATAGTTTTTTTATACCTCTCACGAGGTCCAAGATACAAGCCCCAGAAGATCACTGCCCAATCGTGCTTAGTGCACCTTTGGGTCACTTGGGTCGAGGGTGGTCGCGAGCATTCCAATGACTCTGTGGGTAGAATGGGGTTGTCACTAGCATTTACCCAGACAACTAGAGTTGATGGAGAAGATGATTTGATGCCAGGTCAGATGGTTTGAAAGATACGCTATTGAGCCACTTTCAATTGACCCTCATTGCAAGTTTTGGCATCGACTGAGATTGCCTTGCCAAATGCAAACGAAGTCGAATCACCCAAAACTAAGAGAGGTTATTGTAGACCTCAAAAACATGATCCTATAACACCTGATAGTTTGTTGATACCTCTCATGAGGTCCAAGATATGAGCCCCAAAAGATCTCTACCCAATCATGTTTAGAACACCTTGGGGTCACTTGGGTCAAGCGTGGTCGCGAGCGTTCTGGTGACTCTGTGGGTAGAACGGGGTTGTCACTAGCATTTACCCACCCAACTAGAGCCAATGGAGTAGACGATTCAATGCCAGGTTAGATGGTTTGAAAGATACGCTGCTAAGCCACTTTCAACTGACCCTGACTGCAAGTTTTGGCATCGACTGAGATCGCCTTGCCAAATGCAAACGAAGTCGAATTGCCCAAAACTGAGAGAGGTTATTGTAGACCTCAAAAATAATATCCCATAGCACCTAAGATTTTATTGATAGCTCTCACGAGGTCTGAGATATGAGGCCCAGAAGATCGCTGCCCAATCATGCTTAGTGCACCTTGGGGTCACTTGGGTCAAGCATGGTCGCGAGCGCTCTGGTGACTCTGTGGGTAGAATGGGGTTGTCATTGGCATTTACCCGGCCACCCAGAACTAATGGAGTAGATGATTCAATGCCAGGTTAGACGGTTTGAAAGATACACTATTGAGCCACTTTCAACTGACCTTGACTGTAAGTTTTGGCATCGACTGAGATCACCTTGCCAAATGCATAGGAAGTCTAATCACCCAAAATTGAGAGAGGTTATTGTAGACCTCAAAAACATGATCCTATAACACTAACATTTTGTCAATAGCTCTCACGAGGTCCAAGATATGAGCCCTAGAAGATCACTGCCCAATCATGCTTAGTGCACCTTGGGGTCACTTGGATCGAGTGTGGTCGCGAGCATTCCAGTGACTCTGTGGGTAGAATGGGGTTTTCATTGGTGTTTACCTGGCCAATCAGAGCTGATGGAGTAGATGGTTTGATGCCAGATCAGATAATTTGAAAGATACACTGCTGAGCCACTTTCAGCTGACCCTCACTACAAGTTTTGGCATCGACTGAGATCGCCTTGCCAAATGCAAACGAAGTCGAATCGCCCAAAATTGAGAGAGGTTATTCTAGACCTCAAAAACATGATCCTATAACATGATAGTTTTTTGATACCTCTCACGAGGTCCAAGATACAAGCCCCAGAAGATCACTGCCCAATCGTGCTTAGTGCACCTTTGGGTCACTTGGGTTGAGGGTGGTCGCGAGCATTCCAATGACTCTGTGGGTAGAATGGGGTTGTCACTAGCATTTACCCAGCCAACTAGAGCTGATGGAGAAGATGATTTTATGCCAAGTCAGATGGTTTGAAAGATACGCTATTGAGCCACTTTCAATTGACCCTCATTGCAAGTTTTGGCATAGACTGAGATCGCCTTGCCAAATGCAAACGAAGTCGAATCCCCCAAAACTGAGAGAGGTTATTGTAGACCTCAAAAACATGATCCTATAATACCTAACAATTTGTCGATATCTCTCACGAGGTCCAAGATATGAGCCCCAGAAGATTGCGGCCCAATCGTGCTTAGTGCACCTTGGGGTCACTTGGGTCGAGCGTGGTCACGAGCATTCCGATGACTTTGTGGGTAGAATGGGGTTGTCATTGGTGTTTACCCAGCCAACTAGAGCTGATGGAGCAGATGGTTTGATGCTAGATCAGACGGTTTGAAAGATACGCTACTAAGCCACTTTCAATTGACCCTCACTGCAAGTTTTGGCATCAACTAAGATCACCTTGCCAAATGCAAATGAAGTCGAATTGCCCAAAACTAAGAGAGGTTATTGTAGACCTCAAAAACATGATCATGTTGCACCTGATAGTTTGTCAATACCTCTCATGAGGTCTGAGATACGAGCCACTTTCAACTGACTGTTAGTGGTATGTTTGAAATTTGAACTGTGAAATTAATCATGATTAAGCTTGTTAAATTTGAACTGTGGAGCTTATTATGTTTGAGGTTTAACTTTTATAGATTTTTTGAAATGATAAAAAATAATATCCTTAAAGCATTACAAACAACAATCAAACATGTAAGAATTCAAACCATGCAAATGACATAAGCATATGACATGTTATATCTCTTCTTAGCACTATTGGCCACCCATACATGATTTTGGTCATAAGTCCTTATGAAGATTTTAAGGACATTTAACTTTTAAATCAAATTGATTGTTACAAATTGCCATTATAGGCTTCAAAAGATCTCAATTAACCATTAAGGATCCTTTTGTCCTTCTATCTCTAATTGGATCCATGGTGACCGTAGGCATCTTCATAGGTGCTCCTGGATAAGTTACATTCCACATACAAAACCAAGTTTATTGACTCAAAATACAATCTAAGAAAGGTCAAATTAATGTATTGAAATTAAGCTTAACGAACTTAGAAAATAATGCACTAAGTTAACTTATTACCTAGTCAAGTGTTCCTGAAGGGTCATCTCTTTGCTTCAGGGTCTCTAATAGTGCTTCATGATCAGTAGTAGTAATAGTCCAAAGTTATTTTGTCTTGGGTCTTCCATGATGCTTTGACAACTTGACATTTGTTGCTATAACAAGGTGTGAATACATCAGAATAGTTTTGTGCTTCTCATAGTCTTCAAATGCGGGAACTCCATTCTTTCTAATCATGTATGTTCACAACCATGTTCCCGCAACAACAACTGAACTAGTAGGATATGTGAACCCATCACCATCTGTCATCAGTTGTACAAGCTTCTATTTACCTTGTACACAACGTGCTAACCAATAATCTGAACTCTCATCATTCCCCTATGGTGCAACCAATGCAAAAACATCTCCTGGCTTCAAAAGCTCTGAAAGATGGTCATAGTCAATTGAAGTGTCCATGTCATCATTTCTTATAGAGAGTGTCAAAGATAAAGGAGTCAGATACTGTGGAACCCATGTATCCACCCACTCACTTGACTCGCAATGATCCCAATCATACTGAAAACACATGGGGCAAAAACAAGCCAACTCTCATGTCCAAATGGTCCATGTACTACTATTGGAGCTTTGGAATGATGCATTTTTGAAGAGTCTTTCACTATTTGACAATCCAATCTATCTCCTATAGTTCCCTCCTCAACCAACCAAAAGAATCTACGCACTGTAGAATCAAGAGTCCCCCCCTATGACAATGCTAAAGTACACCAATCAACAATAGAATGAGCATCAAGAAGTACAACACCTGAAATCCTTAATTGCTCCTTAACTAGAGCTCTCTTCACACACGCACCTGCTCCGTCATGCTCCCCTTTCCCATGCCCTGACTCAAAAAAACTCCAAATATGAGGTACACCTCTCTCCACATGCATTCTACACAACCAATAAAACATTCTGGCATTCTTAAATTGACCGGTGCAATTATCCGACCAAATGAGATGCCTATCCATAGCAATACCATTTTCCTGCAAGAAGTCAAAATAGTTCTGGAAATAATGTTGAACAAACTCATGAGAGTGAGACCTGATGTCGCTCATATAAAAATGGTACTCTTTGATTATCTTTCACTCATCTTTTGTGCTATTAGGGGAATGTCTATATGTGATGTGTACAAAAATAGCAACCTGAATCAAATTGTAATATTGAGCTTGAGTCTCATTTTGGGGCTGCAATGTATAGTTCTCCGCAAAGTCTATAACGGATATAACAGTTCCAATGGGGAAAGTGTCCTTACATGTCCTGAATTGTTGATCCAACCATTGAGACCTATGACTATGCCTTGCGTACTTGTAAAAAATATTTGTCTTGAAATCTGAGATAAAATAAGCAACATTGTATTCATTTGCAACTAACTCACATCTAGAGCCTTCACCTCCACTCTTCAATGTATATTTCACTATTTCATATACCTTTTTTTGGACGAGTGTCTTTCCAAAATTGTGTTCCAAACCCTCATGAAAACATGTTCTAAACTTGGACAAGCCACCACATTCTAAGCACTTGGCATTTAAGCAATCTTTTTTATAAAATAAACAACCATCATCTCTTTGACATAAAAATTGATCTAGCAAGTCTCTTGATGATTTGGGAAGACCACTTGCACCACAATCCTCTAGCATTTCATTAGTATGCAAAGTAGAATGAATGGACCGTAATAATTCATGATGCATTGAAAACTCAACATGATATTTGCAACAACATGTATTTTGAATCTTAAGGGGTACACAATAAAATGGCTTCACGGATTCAAAAGACCTTTGTGATATTTTCAATGTTGGATGTGTCTCACAAATTTTTTTATACAACATTGTTTGACTTACCTCCACATAATGTTTAGGATGTGGAGTGCGGTCTCGATTGACAACTCTCAACTTCAAGACATCCTTCACATTTGGTGACACTCTTGAGTTAGCATCCCAAAATTGTTGAATTTCATCCTTGACAACATCTGTTAGCTTCTTATCGAAACATGGAAGTCTCCCACCATAAGCCCATGTATCAATTTAAAGGGGATCATCAAGTCCTCTTCTTGCAAGTGCTCTACCCAAAGTTTTACAGTCTATATTGAAGTCAACACAAGTTTGTCTCATCAAACGAGCCTTTCTCAATTGATGACTTACTAAGGAGGTTGTAATAACCCTCCGAGCAACTCTCTTGTCTTTTTCTTTGCTAGTCTTCCCAATGCTATTGAGGGCATTGAAAAGATTCTTCACAACATTGGCATTTCTCTCCATTTTCTTGTTCACACAAATCTTCAATTTCACAAGCACAGGTCTCATCTTTTGCATCTTTAACAACTGCACAAAAATTTGACATTTCTCAACCAATGTCTTGTTTCGAAAAAATTGATCATAAAGTCCTAAGCCCACAACCTAACGGTTCTATGTGACCTCTTTCCTTCCCAATTAATCATAATGTTCTCCTCAATTTTAGTTAACCATTTAGGTGTTCTTGAAAGCCCCAAATTTGAAGATTGACTATCTTTATTGCAAGGGACTTCATTTCACATATAATTTGGAGATGTATAACATTCATGTGGTTCTTGTGCAACATTTTCATTCCCAAAGTCTACATTTTCAATCTCCATCTGTGCATTTTCAAATTGAACATCCTCTTCACTTACAACTACATTTACGGGGTCACCTTGATTAATGTTTAACATACCTTCTCTCCTTCTTCGGTGATTTTCCTTATCTTTTTCCCTATATGCCTGAATTTCATCATCTGTCAACTTCCTCTTGTGCTTAGCCTTTCGACGATTGGTGCTTCCCATGGTGAGACCACAAGCCGACAAAAATCAAACAATGGGCCCCACATCACATTTTTTGTTTTGCAACGCGTGAAAAAAGTATAAAATCCTGTGATTGTCTACTCTATGGGGACAGGGAATATTTTGGTCAACTATTGCCTAGGAAAAATTGGGTACCCAAAAATATCACGTACTAGATATTCTCCTGCCAATGAAAAACCTGTGGGAGCAAATGAAAACAATTGAACTTTTACATATATTTATGTATATAATATATCTATAAAAAAGAGGCATATGATATATATAATGTATATTATATATGTACTAATGTATTATAATAGACTAATGTATTATATATATTAATGTATTAAATATACTAATATATATAATATATTATATATATACTAACATATATATATATATATATATATATATATATATATATATATATATATATATATATATAATACATATACTAATATTATATATAATATTACAAATTAAGGAGAAACTCTTGCAGAAATATGGAAATTATAATCTTCCTCCTAGAGCATACATTAATGAAGTTCTTCGTGCCTTAGCAGAGGAAGCCAGCTGGATTGTTCAAGCTTACGGTACTACATACAAAAATGCGGTATGTATTTTTGGCCTAAATTTTTTTCTCATTTCTTTTAGGTCTTTAAAGGTCGTCGGCTAAATCTTTGTATTAAATGTGCCTTTTACAAGCGTCATAAACCGTACCTATGCAAAAATGGAGGCTTTGAAGAATAGTTCATTGGAGGCAGAGAGAGACTCCCTAGGGGTCCATTGGAATGCTCAAGTGTGTCTTTAGTAGTCCTAGGATCCTAATACCACTTAAGACACACTTGAGTATTCTAATGTGTCAAAAGGGGTTCTGGGGACTCCCTAGAGGTACTAGTACACCTTATCATGCATTAGGACACCTAGAGAGTCCCCATGAACCCTTAAGACACATTGGAATGCTCAAGTGTGTCTTAAGGGGTTGTAGGACACCTTAGGACACACTTGAGCATTCTAATGTGTCAAAAGGGGTCATGGAGACTCCCAAAGGGTCATAGTATGCCTTATCATGCCTTAGGACCCCTAGAGAGTCCCCATGATCACTTCAGACACATTGGAATGCTCAAGTGTGTCTTAAGGGGTTGTAGGACCCCTTAAGACACACTTGAGCATTCTAATGTGTCAAAAGGGGTCATGGGGACACCCTAGGGGTCCTAGTACACCTTATCTAACACATTAGAATGCTCAAGTGTGTCTTAAAAGGTATTAGGACCCCTTAAGGCACACTTGAGCATTTGAATGTGTCAAAAGGGGTCATGGGGACTCCTTAGGTGTCCTTGTATGCCTTATCATGCTCTAGGATGCCTAGGGAATCCCCATGACCCCTTTTGACACATTAGAATGCTCAAGTGTGTCTTATGGGGTCCTCATACCTCTTAAGACCACTTGAGCATTCCAATGTGTCAAAAAGGGTCATGGGGACTCCTTAGGGGTCCTAGTACTCCTTACCATGCATTAGGACACCTAGGGAGTCCTGATGACCCATTTTGACACATTGGAAAGCTCGAGTGTGTCTTAAGGGGTCATTGGGACTCCCTAGGGTTCTTAGTATGCCTTATCACGTGTTAGCACCCCTAGGGAGTCCCGATGACCCCTTTTGACACATTGGAATTCTCAAGTGTGTCTTAAGGGGTCATAGGACCCCTTAAGACACACCTGACCATTCCAATGTGTCGAAAGGGGTCATGGGGACTCCCTGGATGTCCTAATGTGCATTAGGACACCTAGGGAGTCCCCATGACCCCTTTTGATGCATTGGAATGCTCAAGTGTGTCTTAAGGGGTCCTAAGACCCCTTAAGACACACTTGAGCATTCCAACGCATCAAAAGGGGTCATGGGGCTCCCTAGGGGTCCTAGTACACCTTATCACGTATTAGGACATGTAGGGAGTTCCCATCACCCCTTTTGACACATTAGAATGCACAAGTGTGTCTTAAGGGGTCCTAGTACACCTTATCTAACGTCGAGACTCTCTAGGGTGGGACCCCTTAAGACACACTAGAGCATTCCAATGTGTCAAAAGGGGTCATCGAGACTCTCTAGGGGTCCTAATGCATGATAAGGCCTACTACGACCCCTAGGGAGTCTCGATGACCCCTCTTGAAACATTGGAATGCTCAAGTGTGTCTTAAGGGGTCGTAGGACCCCTTAAGACACACTTGAGCATTTCAATGTGTCAAATGGGGTCATGGAGACTCCCTAGGTGTCCTAATGCACATTAGGACACCTAGGGAGTCCCCATGACCGCTTTTGACACATTGGAATACTCAAGTGTGTCTTAAGGGGTCCTAATACCCCTTAAGACACACTTCAGAATTCCAATGTGTCAAAAGGGGTCATGGGGACTCCCTAGGGGTCCTAGTACACCTTATCATGTATTAGGACACGTAGGGAGTTTCCATGACCCCTTTTGACACATTAGAATGCTCAAATGTGTCTTAAGGGGTCATGGAGAATCTCTAGGGGTGCTAAGGTGTGATAAGGCATACTAGGACCCCTAGGGAGTCCCCATGACCCCTTTTGACACATTGGAATGCTCAAGTGTGTCTTAAGGGGTCCTATGACCCCTTAAGACACACTTGAGCATTCCAATGTGTCTTAAGGGGTTATGGGGACTCTCTAGGGGTCCTAACATGTGATAAGGCATACTAGGACCCCTAAAGAGTCCCCATGACCCCTTAAGACACATTGGAATGCTCAAGTGTGTCTTAAGGGGTCGTACAACCCCTTAAGACACACTTGAGCATTCCAATGTGTCTTAAAGGTTCATGGAGACTTTCTAGGGGTCCTAATGTGTGATAAGGCGTATTAGGACCCATTAAAACATACTTGAGCATTCCAATGTGTAAAAAGTGGTCCTGGGGACTCCTTAAGGGTCCTAAGGCATGATAACGCATATTAAGACCCCTAGGGAGTCCCCATAACCCCCTTTGACATATTGGAATGCTCAAGTGTGTCTTAAGGGGTCCTATGACCCCTTAAGATACACTTGAGCATTTCAATGTGTCTTAAGGGGTTATGGGGACTCTCTAGGGGTCCTAACATGTGATAAGGCATACTAGGACCCCTAGAGAGTCCCCATGACCCCTTAAGACACATTGGAATGCTCAAGTGTGTCTTAAGGAGTTGTACGACCCCTTAAGATACACTTGAGCATTCCAATGTGTCATAAAGGTTCATGGAGACTCTCTAGGGGTTCTAATGTGTGATAAGGCATATTAGGACCCCTTAAGACATACTTAAGCATTCCAATGTGTCAAAAGGCATCCTGAGGACTCCTTAGGGGTCCTAAGGCATGATAAGGCATATTAAGACCCCTAGGGAGTCCCCATAACCCCTTTGACACATTGGAATGCTCAAGTGTGTCTTAAGGGGTCCTATGACCCCTTAAGACACACTTGACATTCCAATGTGTCTTAAGGGGTCATGGGGACTCTCTAGGGGTCCTAATGCGTGATAAGGCATACTAGGACCCCTAGGGAGTCCCCATGACCCCTTAAGACACATTGGAATGCTCAAGTGTGTCTTAAGAGGTCGTAAGACCCCTTAAGACACACTTGAGCATTCCAATGTGTCTTAAGAGTTCATGAAGACTCTCTAGGGGTCCTAACGTGTGATAAGGCATATTAGGACCCCTTAAGACATACTTGAGCATTTCAATGTGTCAAAAGGGGTCCTAGGGACTCCTTAGGGGTCCTAAGGCATGATAAGGCGTATTAAGACCCCTAGGGAGTCCCCATAACCCCTTTTAACACATTGGAATGCTCAAGTGTGTCTTATGGGGTCCTAATACCCCTTAAGACACACTTGAGTATTCCAATGTGTCTTAAGGGGTCGTGGGGACTCTGTAGGTGTCCTAAGGTGTGATAATGCATACTAGGACCTCTAAGGAGTCCCCATGACCCCTTTTGACACATTTGAATGCTCAAGTGTTTCTTAAGGGGTCCTACAACCCCTTAAGACACACTTGAGCATTCCAATGTGTCAAAAGAGGTCATGGAGACTCCCTAGGGGTCCTAGTACGCTTTATCACATGTTAGGACCCCTAGAGAGTCCCCATGACCCCTTTTTACACATTGGAATGCTCAAGTGTGTCTTAAGGGGTATTAGGACCCCTTAAGACACACTTGAGTGTTCCAATATTTCAAAAGGGGTCATGAGGACTCCCTAGGGGTCAAAGTATGCCTTATCATGCGTTAAGACCCCTAGGGAGTCCCAATGACCCCTTTTGACACATTGGAATGCTCAAGTGTGTCTTATGAGGTCCTAGGGGTCAAAAGGGGTCATTGGGACTCTTTAAGGGTCCTATTATGCCTTATCACACCTTAAGACCCCTAGGGAGTCCCCATAACCCCTTTTGACAAATTGGAATGCTCAAGTGTGTCTTAAGAGGTCCTAAGACCCGTTAAGATAAACTTGAATATTACAATGTATCGAAAAGGGTCATGGGGACTCCCTACAGGTCTTAGTAAGCCTTATCATGTGTTAGGACCCCTAGCGAGTCCCCATGACCCCTTTTGACACATTGGAACCCTCGAGTGTGTCCTAAGGGGTCATAGGACCCCTTAGGACACACTTGAGGGTTCCAATGTGTCAAAAGGGGTCATGGGGACTCTCTAGGGGTCCTAGTACACCTTATCACACGTTACGACCCCTAGAGAGTCCCCATGACCACTTTTCATGCATTGGAATTCTCAAGTCTATCTTAAGGGTTTGTAGGACCCCTTAAGATAGACTTGAGCATTCCAATGCATCAAAAGGGGTCATGGGGACTCCCTAGGTGTCCTAGTATGCCTTATCATGCCTTAGGACTCCTAGGGGTCATGGGGACTCCCTAGGGATCCTAGTACGCCTTATCTTGCTCAAGTGTATCTTAAGAGGTCCTCTGACATATCCTAATGCATTTTAAAGGGTCATCATTCTATCGAAGTTGTATTTGAAACCCTAATGACCCCTTAACGGGTCTGTCGACCCCGATTCGACATGTGGTGTCCCGAGACCACCCCATGGACCCCTTTCAAGTTCTACTAGGAAAAAGTCATCCAAATTTGGTACGTAGGTCCTCTGACATGTCCTAATGCATTGCAAAGGGTCCCCATTCCATCAAAGTTTCATTTGGAACCCTAATGACCCCTTAACATGCATGTCAATCCTGGTTCGACATGTGGTGTCCTGAGAGCACCCCATGGACCCCTTTTGAGTTCTACTAGGCAAAAGTCTTACAAATTTGGTACGTAGGTCCTCTGACATGTCCTAATAGGTTCCAAAGGGTCACTATTCCATTGAAGTTGTATTTGGAAACCTAATGACTCCTTAACAGGCCTACCGACCTCGATTTCACATGTGGTGTCCCGAGAGCACCCCATGGACCCCTTTTGAGCTCTACTAGGAAAAAGTCATCCAAATTTGGTACGTAAGTCCTTCGACATGTTCTAATGCATTGCAAAGGGTCTCCATTCCATTGAAGTTGCATTTGGAACCCTAATAACCCCTTAACATGCCTACCGACCCTGATTTGACATGTGGTCTCCCGAGAGCACCCCATGGACCCCTTTCGAGTTCTACTAGGAAAAAGTCATCTAAATCATGGAATTAGGTCCTTTGACATTTTCTAATATGTTCCAAAGGGTCACCATTCCATCAAAGTTTCATTTCAAACACTATTGACCTCTTAACAAGCCTACTGGCCCCATTTCGACATCTAGTCTTCCGAGAGCAGCCCATTAATCCCTTTTGGGTTCTACTAGGAAAAAATCATCCAAATTTGGTAAATAGGTCCTATGAAATGTTATAATGTGTTACAATGGGTCACTATTCCATCAAAGTTGCATTTCAAACCCTATTGACCCCTTAATAGGCCTAACGACCCTGTTTCAACATGTTGTCTCCCGAGAGCACCCCATGGACCCCTTACGAGATCTAGTAGGAAAAAGTCATCCAAATTTGGTACATAGGTCCTATGACATATACTAATGTATTCCAAAGGTTCACTATTCCATTGAAGTTTCATTTGAATGACACCTTAACAGGCCTATCGACCCCGATTCGACATGTGGTCTCTCGAGAGCACCCCATGGACCCCTTTCGAGTTCTGCTAGGGAAACGTCATCCAAATTTGGTACGTAGGTCCTTTGACATATCTTAATGCATTACAAAAGGTCATTTTTCCATCAAAGTTTCATTTGGAATCCTAATGACCCCTTAACAGGCCTACCGACCCCGATTTGACATGAGGTCTCCTGAGAGCACCCCATAGACCACTTTCAAGTTATACTTGGAAAGACACATCCAAATTTGGTACATAGGTCCTCTTACATGTCCTAATGTGTTCCAAAGGGTCACCATTCCATCGAAGTTGCATTTTGAACCCTAATGACCCCTTAATAGGCCTACCGACCCCGATTCGACATGAGGTCTTCTGAGAGCACCCCATGGACCCCTTTCAAGTTCTACTAGGGAAAAGTCATCCAGATTTTGTACATAGGTCATATGATATGTCCTAATGTGTTCCAAAGGCTCACAATTCCATCAAAGTTGCATTTGGAACCCTAATGACCCCATAACAGGCCTACCGACCCTGATTCGACATGAGGTCTCTCAAGAGCACCTTGTGGACCCCTTTCGAGTTCTACTAGGAAAAATTCATCCAAATTTGGTATGTAGGTCCTATGACATGTCCTAATACATTCCAAAGGGTGACTATTCCATTGAAGTTTCATTTCAAACCCTAATGACCCCTTAATAGGCCAATCCACCCTGATTCGACATGTGGTCTCCCGAGAGCACCCCGTGGACCCCTTTTGAGTTCTACTAGGCAAAAGTCATCCAAATTTGGTACGTAGTTCCTATGACATGTTATAATGCATTCCAAAGGGTCACCATTCCATCAAAGTTTCATTTGTAACCCCAATGACCCCTTAACAGGCCTACCGACCCCGATTCAACATGAGGTTTCCCGAGAGCAACCCATGGACCCCTTTTGAGTTATTTTGGGAAAAAGTCATATGAATCATGGAATTAGTCTAGTCACTATTCCATCAAAGTTTTATTTCAAACCCTAATGCCCCCTTAATAGGACTACCAACCCCGATTTGACATGAGGTCTCCCGAGAGCACCCCATGGACCCCTTTCGAGTTCTGATAGGAAAAAGTCATTTAAATTTGGTATGTAGGTCCTATGACATATCCTAATGCATTCCAAAGGGTCACCATTCCATCAAAGTTTTATTTGAAACCCTAATGACCCCTTAATAGGCCTGCCGACCCCATTTCGACATGTGGTCTCCTGAGAGCACACCATGGACCCCTTTTGAGTTTTACTAGGCAAAAGTCATCCAAATTTGGTACATAGGTCCTATGACATATCCTAATGTGTTCCAAAGGGTGACTGTTACATCAAAGTTTCATTTGGAACCCTGATGACCTTTTAAGAGACAGGTACCGACCCCGATTTGACATGTGGTCTCCCGAGAGCACCCCATGGACCCCTTTCAAGTTCTACTAAGAAAATGTTATCTAAATTTGGTATGTAGGTCATCTAATATGTCCTAATGCATTCCAAAGGATCACCATTCATCAAAAGTTTCATTTGGAACCTTGACGACCCCTTAAGTCACCTATCGACCTCGAATCACACAATGGTCTCCCAAGAGCACCCCATGGACCCTTTTTGAGTTTGACTAATCAAAATTCATCTAAATTGTGGAGTTAGGTCCTATGACATGTCCTAATGCGTTCCAAATGGTCACCGTGCATCAAAGGTTGTCTCACGAGACCTAATGACCCCTTAAGATGCCTAGCGACACTGATTGGACATGTGGTCTCCTGACATCATGGACCCTTTTCGAGTTGGACTAGGAAAAACTCATTAAAATTTGGTACATTGGTACTCGGACATGCCCTATTGCCTTCCAAATGGTCACTATACATCTGAAGTTGTCTTACAAACCCTAATTACCCCTTAAGACATCTAGCGACCCTAATTTGACCTATTGTCTCATGAGAGGATTTGTTATAACTTAAATTAAATATTAAAATAATATATAAAATATTTGAAAAAATGCAATATTTAATAAACTAAATATATAATATATATATTATAAGATATATTAGATAGTACATTTAATATATATATTATCAAATATACAATATATTAATGTCCTATTCATTTTATATATTATATATATTAGACATTATATTATATTTTATTATATTATATACACAACAATATTTAATATATATATATATATATATATATATATATATATATATATATATATATATATATATATATATATATATATATATATATATATATATATATATATATATATATATATATATTATGTAACATTTATATTATAATATAAAAATATTGCATTTAATATAAATCTAAACAGACTATATACTTAGGCCGTTTAAATTGATATTATCGAATATATCATATAAATAGATAATATATAATATATATACTATATAATATAAAATATAAAACATAAAATATAAAACCTAAATATAAAATATATAAATAATTCATTGTCAGGGTGAAAGAAAAAAACATCAAAATTAAAGGGAAATAAAAAAAGAGGAGGCGGAAACTTTTCAAATTTGAAATTAAAGCAAAATTGGGTAATAGCTTTGGAAACCAAAGCTCCATGGTCAATGCTGAAGGTGTGCAAAAAATGTGTTTTTTCTCTGTTTTTCTTATGTCAACACTTCGACCATTAGGTTGATGACTTTTTTTTCACCCAATTTTGATAAAATGAAAAGGGTTTCTTCAGATGATTGTCAACTTTCCATCGATATAAGTGCTATCATATTTTGAATTCGTTAAGTATTTATTAGTTATTTTCTAGTTCACTTACGTCTAAAGTCCTGATTGACATACTGATGGAAAAATAGCTAAAACTTTCAAACCGTATAACATTTTTGAAATCTGAAAGATGCGTCACATTCTATGCTTCATCTAATATAAGAAAAAATTAAAAAAAAAATTGAATTATGATAAGTTTTCAATGAGTTAAGGTGGTCAGACATGAGAGTTTTTAAATTCTGAAAGCGCTGTAGCAAAAAAATCATAATTATTTATCTGTTTAGAATAAAAATACCAAAAAATATGCGTCACATCCGGGCATGAGTCAACTACTTATATATAGAATATTATAAAAAAATATTATCATTTCCTTTTGATTAGGGTGGTCAGACATACATGTACTTCTTATTTTTTTGCTAAAATGTTTGTAGTGCTGCATTGCAATCTATACTTTTTACCAATCATATTAATTTTTTTTTTCATAAAAGGCTTAGTATTTTAGAAACTACATTCAATTTCCTACAAATTATATTGTTACAACTTTTTGATATTAGGTTGATAACTAGTTCATTTTTTCACGCCAAGTTGACTAATCCTGATTGTCTGATTTTTCATTGCCACTTAAGGGCATAGTTTGGCCCCTCTTGATCCTGCACATGCCCGGGGACTCTCTAGGTGCCCTAATGTATGATAAGGTGTACTAGTACCCCTAGGGAGTCCCTAGAACCCATTTTGACACATTAGAATGCTCAAGTGTGTCTTAAGTGGTATTAAGATCCCTTAAGACACACTTGAGTATTCTAATGTGTCAAAAGGGGTCATGGGGACTTCCTAGGGGTCCTAGTACACCTTATCACACATTAGGACCCCTGAAGAGTCTCCATGACCCCTTTTGACACATTGGTATGTTCAAGTGTGTCTTAAGGGGTATTAGGGACCCTTAAGACACACTTGAGCATTCTAATGTGTCAAAAGGGGTCATGGGGACTCCCTTGATGTCCTAATGCATGATAAGGTACATTAGGACACCTAGGGAGTCCCCATGACCCCTTTTGATGCATTAGAATGCTAAAGTGTGTCTTAAGGGGTCCTAATACCCCTTAAGACACACTTGAACATTCTAATGTGTCAAAAGGGGTCATGGGGACTGCCTATGGGTCCTAGTACGCCTTATCATGCATTAGAACACCTAGGATGTTAATACCCCTTAAGACACACTTGAACATTCTAATGTGTCAAAAGGGGTCATGGGGACTGCCTATGGGTCCTAGTATGCCTTATCATGCATTAGAACACCTAGGATGTTCCCATGATCCCTTTTGACACATTGGAATGCTCAATTGTGTCTTAAGGGGTCCTAAGACCCCTTAAGACATACTACAACATTGCAATGTGTCAAAAAGGTTCATGGGGACTCTCTATGGATTCTAACGTGTGATAAGGTGTACTGGGACCCCTAGGGAGTCCTAATGACCCCTTTTGACACATTGGAATGCTCAAGTGTGTCTTAAGGAGTCGTAGGACCCTTTAAGACACACTTGAGCATTCCAATGTGTCAAAAGGGATCATTAGGACTCTCTAGGGGTCCTAATGCATGATAAGGCATACTAGGACCTCTAGGGAGTCCCAATGACCCCTTTTGATACATTGGAATGCTCAAGTGTCTTAAGGGGTCATAGGACCCTTTAAGACACACTTGAGCATTCTAATGTGTCAAAAGGGGTCATGAGGACCCTCTAGGGGTCCTAACGCGTGATAAGGCATAGTAGGACCCCTGGGGAGTCCCAATGACCCCTTTTGACACATTGGAATTCTCAAGTGTGTCTTAAGGGGTTGTAGGACCCCTTAAGACACACTTGAGTGTTCCAATGTGTCATAAGGGGTCATGGGGACTCCCTATGGATCTTATCACGTGATAAGGCATACTAGGACCCCTAGGGAGTCCCCATGACCCCTTGTGACATATTGGAATTCTCAAGTGTGTCTTAAGGGGTCGTAGGACCCCTTAAGATGCACTTGACCATTCCAATGTGTCAAAAGCAGTCATGGGGACTCCCTAGGGGTCCTAAAGCGTGATAAGACATAATAGAACCCCTAGGGAGTCCCAATGACCCCTTTTGACACATTGGAATGTTCATGTGTGTTTGAAGGGGTCCTAAGACCTCTTAAGTCACATTTGAGCATTCCAATGTGTCATAAGGGGTCATGGGGACTCCCTAGGGGTCCTAATGTGTGATATCTCAATCCCAATCCCTAGGGGTAATAATGTGCCTGTAGTCCCTGCCATATTTTAGAGTACTAATGAGAAGCAATTGCGAAAGTCTGAGATAGAGCTGGTGCCGACATTGAAGCGGTAAGACATTCTTCATAATATCATGGGGGGGGGCACCATCGAAATGACAAGGCTTTCCTCATAATGTCGTGTCACCACTGATCTCTTCTTTAAATTTATTAATGCGGTCAGTTCTACAACACGTGCATCATTTCTAGTACAACTGTTCATTTTACCAAACCCTTCCCCACTCTCCATAATCTTCGACTGGTTCAAAGATCCATCCGGTTGTTCTTGTTTAACCTCCCAATGACTCTGTTCAGCTACCGGATTATCAATAGGTGTGGTACAATTGTTTGGCACGACTAGAATCTATTTCAAGAACCTTTACAATTTAGCATTTTAGTTGAAAAAGTAGGGAAAGATACCATTCCATAGCCACAAGTGGTGCAAACAGAGTGATTCTCTTGCCCTCTGCTTCTATAATCCGCCTCTAGTGAACTATTCTTCAAAGCCTCCATTTCTGCGTAGCTAGGGTTTTTGGCACCTGTAAAAGGCACTACTATTCCACTGTAGGGACTCATTCTCCTGCTCTGAATCATATTAAATAATATTTAAAATGTAAAATGTATATTATATAATATTTAATATGTAATATATAATATTATATATAATATATAATCTAATATATAGTTTTTAATATTAATATATATTAAATAATATTAAGTATAACATTTAATATATAATTCATATTATATAATATTTAATATATAACTAATATATAACAATTAATATATAATTGATATTATATAATATTTAATATATAACTAATAACTATCAAATATATATCAAATATATAACTATCAATTATATAACTATAATTGATAAAGTGGAACCAAATTTTGAAATTAGAAATTAGAGAAAGTGGAGGCAAAGCAAAAATTTGAAATTATGCCACCAGATTCAGGTACCCGAAAATATCATGTACCCGATTAGGCTCGGTATTGGTCTGTGCACCAAACCTACCTGGTCAACTCTTCAAGTGTCACAAAAATGTGTTTTTCTTCTATTTCTCTCAGTTCCAGACTTCGACCATGTAGCTGACGACTTTTTTTTCACCCGAATTTGATAAAATGAAAAGGGTATCTTAAGGAGATTATCAGCTTTCTATCAATATAATTGCTGTCAAATTTTGAATTCGTTAAGTAATTATTAGTTATTTCCTAATCGGGCTACCTCTAAAGTGCTGATTTAGATACTGATTGAAAAATGATTATATCTTTCAAACGGTATAACATTTTTGAAATCCGAAAGATGTGTCGCATTCTATGCTTCTAGTATAAGAAAAAATTTTAAAAAAATGAATTATGATAAGTTTTCAATGAGTTGAGGTGGTCAGACATGAGAGTTTTTAAATTCTGAAAGCATTGTAGCAAAAAAAAATCATAATTAATTATCTATTTGGAATAAAAATACCAAAAAATATGCATCACATTCGGGCATGAGTCAGCTACTTATATATAGAATATTATAAAAAAAATATTATCATTTTCTTTTGATTAGGGTGGTCAGACATACACGTACTTCTTATTTTTTTGCTGAAATGTTTGTAGTGCTGCATTGCAATCTATACTTTTGACCAATCATATTAATTTTTTTTCAAAAAAGGCTTAGTATTTTAGAAACTAAATTCAATTTCCTACAAATTATATTCTTACAACTTTTTGATATTAGGTTGATAACTAGTTCATTTTTTCATGCCAAGTTGACTAATCCTGATTGTCTGATTTTTCATTGCCACTTAAGGTCATAGTTTGGCCCCTCATGATCATGCACATACCCACTAGTCAAGATGGAAATTTGATAATAGAAGTTTTTTTTGATGATATTATTTTTGGAGGCAACGATGAGATGTTTAAAAAAATTTCTAAAGAAATGGAGAATAAATTTGAGATGTCCATGATAGGCGAGATGAAATTCTTTCTTGGACTACAAATAAATTAGAGCAAGAATGGCCTTTTTTATTTCTCCAACTAAATATCATAAACAAATGTTGAAAAAGTTTGGAATGGAAGACTGTAAACTTATTGGTACCCCCATGGTGACTGGCCATAAATTGAAAAATACTGATGAGACCAAGACTATTTTTTAGACTAAGTATAGATCAATGATTGGAGGATTACAATATCTAACTCACTCTAGACCAGATATTGCTAATGTTGTTGGAATTATGTCTAGATCCTAAAGAGACACACATGGATTTTGTGAAAAGGATATTTAGATACCTGAAACGAACAATGGAATATGGCTTATGGTATGATAAAAATACACTTTGAACTACATGATTATATTGATGTCGGTTGGGTAGGGAACATTGATGACAGTAAGAGTACTACTAGACGTTCATTTTTTATTGGGGAAAGGTTGTTTTCATGGTTAAGTAAAAAGAAATATTGTATAGATCAATCTACTTTTGAATCTGAGTATGTTTCTACTACTATTAATTACACTCAAATCATCTAGATGAAAAAAATGCTAAAATTTATTGAAATAACTTTTGTTGAACCTATGGTTATCCATTCTAATACCACTAGTACAGTGAATATGTCAAAGAATCCAGTGATGCATTCTAAAACTAAGCATATTTCTATTAGGTATCACTTTTTGAGAGACAAGGTAGTAGAGAAATAAATAAGGTTGGAATTTATTAGCACAAAAGAACATATAGCAGACATGTTTACAAATCCATTGCCAATAGATGCCTTTGAGTATCTCAGAGGTATGCTTGGGGAGAAATCCCCTCCTAGTGAGAATTAAATGATGTAGGGATTCATCAATTTGGAGGTATTCAGAGCTCTATCATTTTCTGGACTTGATGTATGGATCTACACCTCAAGGGGAGTGATCATTGGAAACCAATAAAATAGATCTGGGTGATTCACTTGGTTGATAAAGTCTAAATAGAAGATAGTTGATAACTTATGGCACCCTTTTCCATTGTTGTCAAAGGGGAAGAGATACTATGAGAAAATCCCTACTGTATGGGGAGAAACACTGTTTAAAAGAGTTCACTATTTTGAAAGTTGTATTGAGAGATTATTTTTGATCTGATAGATTTAGGTATATGGATTTTCCCATATGTTTCCATCAATGCCAAAGTGGGATATTGTTGGGTATTTTTGATCCATTTAATATGTTTAATCACTACATTATCTTGTTGACTGTTGTTGGAATCAATACTATTGTCAAGTCATGTTTTGAAACTGATGTCAACATATGTTTCTATGAAGAAAACATACTAGTTATTATAGTGTACAAATACTATATGGCTGATTTAGAATGAGTGAACATAGATTGCATGCCATAATAATTCATATTGGATGAGTTACAAAATATTTAGTGAATACTGGTTACTGGATTGTGACAGTGGAAGTTGACAGAATAAGCCTTTGAGTTTTGAATATATCTTACAAGTGATATGGATTCAGTATATGCAAGCTTAAGGAATGTTAGATAATGTATTAAGGACTATTCTATGATCTTGGCAAGTCATGGAAAGCATGACAACATCAACGATGGCCCATGTTCAGGAGGAGACCTATTTGGGGCCGACTTCAAAGTTGTAGCATGTATTACGAATAGAGAGCATGAATTAGAGATGTCAGACCTTAATTATTGAAATTTAATTGTTTTATACTTTTTATAGATACCATTTTTACCTTAGCAAGGAGTTATGTAATTATTTATATATATTAGGAAATCCTAATTGTCTGACCTAATCATTTATCTATAATAGGGTATATATGTAATATCTTTTCTTTTGAAAAGGCATGTAGTATGAAAGTAAGATGTAAAAGAGTAGTGTGAAAGATACGAGCTTATATTTGTTTGATGTAGAGCAGTGAATAGTTTATACTTCATTAGAACTGATCAAGCAAAGACAGTTGCTATTAGACAATTCACAACGATTGTGTATTTCCTTACATACACTTGTACATTGCGAACAGTCAATTATGGAGGTGGACATAACCTTCTTTGTGCACTGAGCCTACTCTTTTCTTTGACTCCTAATAGAGTTTGTCCTTTAATAAGGATCATGTACTATAATGTTTTAATAAGATCCTAATAGGGCTAGATCTTTTAATAGGGATAAAATACTCTCAATACATCATTTGTGGGTGCTGATTCCCACTGGGGTTTTACCTTTAACATGGTTTCCTCAATAACATAATATATTCTTATTATGTTGACATTTACTGTGTTTATTTTATTTGGTGTAACTACTATTCAAAGTTTAAATTTTAATAATATGTCCCACAATTGATTCACCCCCCCTCTCAGTTGTGTTAGTCAACTATAATTCCTAACAGTTAGGTAGAAAATAATTATATCAACATAATCTTAACATTTTTTGATCTATGTTAGTTTCCCAATTAAGTTATTCAACTTCACAACATATCATTTCTTCTTCTCCTTAACTCATTCAACTTAAATCATTATGGAATGATATGAAAACATAATATAAACAAAAAATCAATTTTTTGACATCAATGACAAGACAATAACAAATCTAGTCTTTCTACTATCATTTATTATTCTAATCTTGTTCAATCTTCATCATCATCTCCATTAGATAATCGATCTTCAACATTACTATCAATTATAGTAACATATATTTTCCCCTCTACAAGTTGACTATTCAAAAGGTAGAATGTAATCTATTAGGACAACTATGCCTTGTGATTTTTCCACCATTTGCAAGTTAACAAGTATAGGATTAAATAACTTTTTATGATCACAGATGGATGATTTTCATGTAACCCTTGACTTATTTTTTGCATGAGTTAACCCAGCCATTACCATAAAATACTATAAGTTTAAGTTTTACACTAGCCATTCAGAGTATAGAATTGAAATAATCAAGGTTGAAGCTTGAGGCCATCTATCTTGTGTTTCAATTTTAAAGTGATTTTAAAATGGAATCATTCACTTCATCCTTATATTTCATATTGAATAAATTCACCATTGAGTTTAAAGTATCACTAGTCATCCTCCCTTAGGCTTTACTACCCTTGAACTATAGATGGAAAATTTCAAAATTATATTTAATGAAAAGTACTACTGTACATGGTATGATTATTTTTTAAAATGTACTATCTCAATGGGAGAGAACTTACTTTACAAGTAGGAGGATGGTGGTTTGATTCCATCATACCCTAAATAGACTAAATTAATGACTAAATATAGGACTAAATTAAGGACTAAATATATGACTCAATAAATGACTAAATAAATGAATTAATAAATGACTAAATCAATGTCTAAATAATTTAGACAAAATAAACTACTAAATCAATTGCCAAAACAATGACCAAATAAATGACTAAATCATCAACTAAATCAATGACCAAATAAATTACTAAATCAATGACTAAAATAGTTTAGTCATAAATTTGGTTGCAAGATAAATGACCAGCAATAACTACTAATGGTCATGTGATCAAAATTAGTGATTTATCTACAATTTTTAGTAGCTTATTTAGTCATATATTGTTATTTTTGTACTAGTGTATTAAAAGGAATGTTATAGAAATTAAATAAATATGCAAGCTATAGAAATAAGACCATAGTATAAGCTTGATATAAGAGTTTTGATTTAATTATGCAAAGGGGATTGTTAAGGGTTACTCTGCACAATTATGTCTATTAAATATGCCTTTGAGATTTAGGATTTAATTATAGGTAATTTGATAAAAAAAAGAGGTTCATGTTCTACTAGACCAATTTTAGGTGATTACAAAATTCCCCTCTTTGACTAATGTGTGAGAGATATGGGAACACATTGAGTCAAAGAATAGATGATGTCAAAGTGGATGATAGATATATGACTTTGAACCTGATTGATGAAGACCAATAAGAAAGATGAGAGTATCTAGCCTGATATAAAGTGATGAGACTGAATATTTGTCCAAGGAGATTGAGATAGCTAATCATCAGAGAGATACTACTAGATTGATATAGGTTCTGATGAACCTGATATGCCCTGAGTAATCAAAAATAAATTCCTATCTAAGTGAGCTGATATAAAGCAATGAGAACACTCTTTAAGAAAGAAGATGTGGAGAATCCCAACTTGATCTGAATTTATGAAGCTAATATTACTCGAGTGATGATGTTTAGTCCTAATTGACTAGATCAATTTAAGATTTGATTCAATTGCTAGATTTTTAGATTAGGAGATTTGATCAACAAACTGATTTTCTATATTGTCATGCCCCCTTGGTATTGACATGGAAATGAGGTACAAGGGGAAAATATTAGCCTCAGGAGATCCAATAAATGAAAGAGAAAGTGAGAAAGAAGCATGTAGCATCAACAATCAACTGCATTTAGAAAGGAAATAATCATGAATTTTGATTTTAATCTTGAAAATAGGATCAAAATAAGGTTTTGCAAATGGATGCCTTGATAGAGAGAAAGGAAGAATCAAAAGAAAGAATATCCTAAGGGAAACCATAAATGCACAACTACAATGTAACCCTAGAATGAAATGCAACCTAAGATGTAAGAGTAGTCAAGTCATTGATCGTAGGTCAATACAACCCTCACTAGTGCGATAGAAATTGTAAAAGTATGAATATGATCCTATCAGATGAGACGTAGGAAACACATGTAAGCATTGATTCATAAGCATCGAGATGACCTAAACATGATTTCTAAGTTAATGTTGTAAGATAATACCCATATTGAAGCACAAGATGCCAAGATAGCCAAGAGTGTCATCGTACATGCTACACATAAGAAATAAACAAGGAGATAATTTCAACCTCACCCAAGTATCCAAATAAAGAGGCTTGAGGTATGTGTGGCATTCTAATCATGATGGAGGCTCTTACAAGAGATATGTAGTTTATTAGATAGTTTAGGGTCATTGAAACTACACCACAAGCATAAATCAAAGAAAATATGTTATGTCCCTAGTCATGAATCTCTAGTCAACTAGACATCATTGAGAGACCTTAAAAGACATAGCAAGTAAAAATCAATGATAACTAACATCACACAAGAAAATAGTTTAGCATATCTCACTCATTTCTAGTTTTCTAGGATATAACTGGTGCTAGGTCTAGTAGAACTTCAACCCCCCTTTTTCGATCAAAATTGTAATAATTCATAGAAGTGTGTCACACTTTTTATCACACATATTTTTTTCCCACTATAGGGATAGACATTCAATTTTTGTTCCATTTCTTTCATTTTTGTCTTTTTGGTATCACGGGTTCATCACTTTGTTTTTTTAGGCTAGACAATTGTACAACACTTCACACTATACCTAGGTGATGTTCTAGTATACTACCAAGTGAAATTTCTCATTCTCTGTAATATTATTTTCCTCTCTAGGAAATATCATCTCCTTCCCAGAGAAATATCATTCTGATTCTCTGTATTCTATTGTCTAGGCTTGAAATATTTTCTTCCTTTTTTATGGTATATCATACAATTTTTTGATAGATTGATTAAGTATCGTCCAGATTTAATTTTTGTCACAGTCCAAGTTTTATCTAAGATTGCTTGATTTTTCTTGCATTTTAAGATTTTATAGTTTTCTAATAAAACTTACAAGTGATCTTGTAGGGATATTTCTTTCCTTTACATACCTTTTGTGCCCTAACTTCTTGTTTCATAGGATTTACTTTCTAAAGAGATCAATATCTCCTTGACTACTAATTCTTTGTGATGCAAAATGCTTGCCAAAGACTCAATCTTGAAACTACTAATGATATAGGTCTTGTAGGTTGCCTTTTAAATAAGAACCAACCTTGTGCTTTCTTACATTTGACTTCTAGGTACCTAGCTTAACTACAAGGATTCTTGTATTGTGATTAGTTGAGTAGTAGGAGAGAATGCTCTTTTCCTTTTGGAAAATTAAAAATATTGACCTACTTAGTTGATCATTCACAATTTCTCTTGGGTAAATGAACATGTTCTTGATATTTTTGGAAGACACTATGGAGTAAGAGATTGTGCTCCTTTCCTCATGGAAAATCATAAATCTAGACCTCCACTAGCTATCCATTTTCTTTCTTGCATTTACATTCAAAGGGTCTACCAAGAGAGAAATCATTTGTCAAATGACCCAAGTGGAGAACAAGTGAACCTGCCTTCGCCATCCCACTATAACCAAAAGACTCCTTCAATCTAAAGAGAGGGAAGACTTGGATATTTTCTACTTCTAATACTTGTTCAAGTGTAGGTCATAGTTTCCTAAATCATGATAAGAAAGACTACACTTGATTGCATTCTTGTAGGGCCTTCTTGTTCTAGATCTTATTTACAAGACTACAAGAGGAGTATATTAACTTTGTATAGGACTAAGAGGTCTAAATATTGCTTGCAAGACTATGCACTTTGGGTACTTGTAGGGCTATAGGCCTTAATTTCACTTGCAAAACTACAAGGGGTAGTGATGAATGAAGATTCTCACTAAACACCTTAGGACTTATGGGATAATCTTTAGCCATGTGACTTTCTTTGTGCAAGGATTGGTCCAAGTGGACTTTACCCAGATCACCCAAAGATACTTACCATATGTAATCCCTTGGATGAAAATCCATGACAAAGCTAACATCACTTTGTGAGAGTCAAAGGAATACCAAGTTGTGGGAAAAGTTTGAAACACTTCCATCTTGAGCTTAGGTAGTTTTTCATGATGTGATTTAATGTGCTAAGACCCCTGCAAACATTTGTTCAACATACACTTGATCTACTTGACACATTGTTATATCTTGAAAGACCTCACATATGCTTGTATCCACAAGGTTTGTTTGTCCCTTTTTGGATTGTTGGGAGACTATTGCTTTCTCACAGTACTTTCTTTTAAAATAAACCTTGTTTAGGAAATTCTTCAAACTTTTCAATCAGCTTTGCAATCCTTTGAAATCAAACTTTTCACTAAGCTTGAATGTTGTCAACATTGCTTCTCCTTTGTGACCCTTAGATCATCTTGTTATTTGGTACATTCCAACATGTTAGGAATTTCCTAGATAGCTATAAATTATTACTTTGATCTCTTGACTACATTGTTGGCTATTAGAATGTTCACTTGTCCATCATCTCTTTGATCACCTCTCCTGGGTGCTCTATCCTATCCTTTCTTTTTCACAAGTTTCATACATAGGGATCTACACATAGCTTGGACATCCTTTGGCAAGTTATATTTTCTATATCTCTTACACTTTTACAATTTGGACAAGTGAACACGTTTTGCTATCTAGCTTGAACATCAAGTCATCCTAAGTCATCTTATTTGGATTTTGACAACCTTCCTTCATGTCGGTCAGAACTAGATCTCAGATCTATGAAGTAAAGCAACTTGAAGCTACCTTTGAAAAATTATCTAAGAAGATCCTATACCTTGGGGTTTCAAACCATTTTCTAATATCTCTAGTGAATATACAACATCCTCTCCTAGATTGGCACATAGTGTTTCCTACACTCCAATCATGGAAGAATGAAAAAAGAGGGTTGATGAATTTCTAAAACAATTGGGTGACAAGAACATTGGACAAGCAAACCAAGAGCATCACAACTATAGACATGGCTCCCAACATGACTCTCAACGTACTATACTTTGATCACATGCTTCACTAGGAAATGATTCAGATAAAAAAATAACTGAGGAAGATAAACGCTTGCAAAGACTAATAAATTTGACCTTGAGTGAAAACAAAGACCAATACTTATTTCACTTGGCCTCACAAGGAATTAAGCTACTTGAAAAATTTGATGTTGACAATCTAATTAATAAAGAGGAACCATCTAAAATGGAAATCGTGAAGAAACTCATGGAAGATATTATGAAACAAATATCACAGTTGGAAAAGGAAAAGGAACAACCAAACACATATTTTCTTCTTAAGTCCATATATGTTCATTTCCATTTGACAAAGATCTATACATGCCTCATTTTCCTCAAAAAGTTGAATTTACTAAGTACAAAAAGTATGATGGTAGCAAAGGCTCTCATGATCATATTAGCGAATTTTTCATACTAAGCATGGAATTCTTGCATGAACCCACTTATCTTATGAGACTCTTTCCTAGGAGTCTTGGTGGTCAAGCTATGGAGTAGTTCACTAAACTATCTCCTCCTCTTAAATAATCCTAGTACAAAGATTCATCCAACAATAATCCTATAATATCCAACATGCTATCAATATGCTTGATCTTTGCAATATCAAACAATGCCAAGGTGAATCCTTTATGGTTTTTCTTTGACAATGGAAAAATCTATACTCATGTTATCCTTGACAAATTCTTGAGACTGAAAAGATTGATATATTCATCAGTTCTTTGCTTCCTCAAATGAATTACATATTGCAAATGCAAAATCATGCTTCATTTCACCAACTGGTTCAATCATCTATAATAAATAGATAATGACACTAAATCCTTCATCTACAATAAATCACACTAAATCATTCTTCTTACACAACCTATTGGAAATATAAGTGGGAAAGTAATACTGAGAGGTGGGAGGGGGTGAATCAAATATTGCCTACTTTAACTTTTCATTCTGATAAAACTTTATGCATGACATAAGCAAAACTTGATCATTGTAAACAACTAAACATATTAAGCAGCATACATGAAATCACTCATAACACCATAATTTTGGTAACCTAGAAACCCTTGAATGGTAAAACTGGGGTGGGGATGACAGCAACAAATCTTCACTACTTCAGTAATAAGTTTTACCTATTAAGGCTTACAAAATGTGATCAATTCATGATCTACCCTATGAAAGGTCTTCTCTATTAAAAGCTAAAAAACTTATATAGTCTACCTTGTTAAAGGATTTATAAACTTACAACAAAGTAAGCACTCGGTAAAGAGATTACATAAAGTGTGTTAAGACTACTGGGTTAAGAGATTTACCTTGATACACTAGTTAAAATGTCTTAGTACCTAACCCTTTAGTTTGCACTTGTATGTAGATTATAGATCTCCTCTTTACTGTATATTGGTGAACTCTTCTATTTGATCTTTCTTGATTCTCTCCTTTCACTACTTAGCTTGGTCACTAGACACTTTCTGAATACTTGTCTATTCTTAATATACCTCTCCAATCATTCTCTCATACTCATTTGATCTCTATAACTCTTTTTCTCTATGATTCACACACTTCTCTTGGTTTAGATCTTGACCTTATATAATAACCAAAATGTCTTATCGATTCAAGATCTATGGTTCAAATTTACTTCTATTGCCACTAAAGCTATACAATTTTCTGATTGGCTCTAGGTATTACATAGGGATCAATGATTATAAGATGGATGCATAATTACCTTTGTAATTACCTCAACAAACAAAATACAAAACACCACTATCACCAAAAATGGTTTACCATGATCATTGTGCCATTTCAAACTTATATGACATTCCTGGCTAACTCAGAAAAATTTATTCCTGGTACTCGGCATTAACTATACTCGGCATTTGTTAATCTTCTCTATCGGTCGGTAATCATTGTATATGTAACTCGAAAAAAACTATACTTGGCATAATACAAACACATAGTGACCTTGACTTTACTCGATAGTACTACTACTCGATAAGTATACAATACATAACTTGACCTTTACAAAATGACTCAGTCGCAGTGATGACCGACCATCATTGCCTAGATATATGACTAAGTGTGAAGCACTAATGGTCAACAAAACTATAGAGATCTACAATCTCCCCCTTTGACATTAGTGGAAAAAACACTTTGTCATGACATTTGTACTTACAATTACAAAATTATGTTTGTAATAGCCTAATACTCCCCCTAAGATTTATATACATTCAAAAATTTTGTTACCTGTCCCTGTTTTATCCTTGTCCTTACTCATGTCATGATGATTCCCCCTTGTTTTTGACATGACAAATCTCTTCATTAGTAGGTAGCTCACAATATTTCTCTAGAAAAGGTTTATGCAGCACCATGATCATGTAGAGTGAATTTGCCCAAGCTATTGAAGCAATGTTTAAAACTTTTGTCTACACTTCTAGATTGGTAACTAAACTGATGAGGCTCTCAATTATGGACAAATGTGGATTACTCTATGTTAATTCCTTAGCCTTTGCTAACTTTCTCTGTATGGCCTCCAGATGAGGTGTCAAAATTGTTTGGATAGAGAGTAGGTGAGAATGAATCTTGCCATCATTAGCCATCAACTCAACTAACTTAGCTTGGGTTTGCATGACTTTGACATAATGTGCTACATTGGTGTGTGCATCCAAGCTCAGGGACTGACTTGTAACCTTAATTTCTTGTTTTAGAGTATCAAGGAGTCATTGATTCTCATCAGTGAGTAGTTCAACATTACAGATTTTGGCCAATAGAGACTTTCCATTCACAACTAACTCTTCAGTCTCCTTTACCATAGTAGACAGTTCAACCTATTTTAATGCTATCCTGACAAATATTTTCTCAAGCATTTTGGTCTCAAACTTCCATTCTAACCACTCAAATAACTTATCACTTGCATAGCTAACTTCATTATTTACTTTTTGGGTAGTGTGTACAAGTTGTTCCAATATGGGGGTGGAACTATTTACATCTGATATGTCATAAACCTCATTAAATATATCTTTTATTTCATAAAGGACTTGTTTTTGCTAATGTTACCTTCGAAGTTCTGCTTGCCTGCTTTTCCTCCTTAGCAAATCCTTTAATATCTGCAGTTTCTCATAAGAGAGGTTATCGGTATCCCATTTAGGCATAACAATGACCTCATCAATTATTTCCTCAATGTTCTCCTTCTATGCTCTTGGTGGGGTGCTTCCACTCGACATCTATACAAGAGCTTTTATTGCCTCTTGCTCCTTTGGCTCTTGCTCCTCAATGAATTTTCCTTTGATATTTGCTTCTCCTTTCCTCATATCCTCGACATGAGGACCAACAACTTGTCCATCTAACTTATTTCCTTGTTCTTCTTTGTTATTATATTCCATAGGAGGACTTTGGATTTTGCCTTCTGCTTTGTCCTCTTCCTCGGTAGATGTAGATTGAATTAGTGGTATTGACTTGATGGGTTCCTTGGTAAGGCTTGGACTGACTAACTTGTCAATAGTAGTAACTTCAGGTAGAGTAGGATTCACATCAATAGATTGTGTGCCAGTAATTGTTGGATAATCCATGACCTATAGAAGTACATTGTTACTACCTCATAAGAGTGTATCATTTTCTTTTGTATTCTTTAAATCAACCTCAGTCAAAAATGAATTCTTGATGGGGCTCTCCTCAAGTATGTCAACAATGTGAACCTCAAATGTGTCTTGTGCTTTCACTTCCTTAGGAGTTCCAGTCTCCATTTTATTTTGTTTGATTTCAGGTTCAACAAATTTCAAAGTAGTAGCATCCTTTCCTTCATCCTTGTTGATCAACACTCCAAACACTATCTTCCAAATTTTGATTCTTTCTTGTACAACATCTTCAACCTTGTGTTGAAGAATTAGATAAGCTCTAAGTTTGGGATCAAACTTACCCCTGTATTGTTTAATAATCTATTTTATGTTGGCAAGGGTGAGAGTGGACTCAACTTGTGCTAATGTACTCTCCCTTATTTCCTTTTTTGTTTGCAGAGCATATTCCCATTTATGTGCAACCCTGTTGCATAATTCCTTGGGAATTCTATTTTCAATTTGAATTGGTAACATCTTGAAAGTGCACAACATTTCAAGAATAGCATCTTCCACTTTCTCTTTATCTCCAATGCTCATGTTCCCAAATTTTAATCTTTTCAATTCATCCACTACTGCAAAGCTAGTAATATTATGACATAATTCATCAATAGTGAGTTGCTGTGTACCCTGTTGTGTATCCTTCCTCTTTACTTCTTCATCACTTTTGGTTTCTTCATCATTGTCTTGTGCTAGAAAAATTTTCCTTCTAGGCCTCTTCATAACCTTAGTCGGCACTGCCTTGGGTAGTGCAGGTTTTCGCTTAGCAGATGCAAGTGGCATCTTAGGAGTCTCAACAGTAGTTCTTCTAGTTTTGGGCCTAAGTACTGGTGTCGATGACACTTTAGGTTTCAACATTCTTTTCTTAGCCAGGGACTCGACAGTTCACTCTGTTCATCTTCTCCCAATCCTTGGGTCAACTCCAGTGTTGCATCCTTCTTAGATTCTTTGACATAATTTTCCAAATTCTTCACTATCTTCTTTCTTTTCCTCTCTGTGATGGCAGCCAATAATCCCAAAGAGATCTTGGATTTGGCTTCAACAAATGTTCCAAAATAAGGTGCTTTACTATCAATTTCTTCAGCTAAGAGGGTTGTGATTGCAACAGTAGCTTCATCTATGTTAAGTTCATAGGGTAATGGCATTAACCATGAAACCCTAGGTAGGAATGCCCATGCATAAGTAAAATCTGCTTCTACCAAAAAACTTATATCATTGCTGTATTTTTCAATAAAAGACACATGCACTCTAGTCCTATTTCTCATCTTCTTTTTAAACTCAATAAAATAGTTATCCATTATTCCTTCAAAATCATCTCCAATCTGATTTATAAATTCATTCATTTGAACAGTGTTGGGTTTCTTCTCGTCCCATGTGTAGGAGAACTCTTCTCGACATAATAGAACAAATAGATCGGTAACCTAAACTGAACTTACACATAGAATTCTTCACCATCCGAATGGAGTTCAAGTTCTCGGAAAGTTGAGTTAGCTGGAGGTTGGCAAGGTCATACGTGTGTCCTTTCTTGATTATCTTCCATGCCTGGTGCACTACCATACAGGGGAAGCTGTCCAACCGACTAGAGTGATAGAACTTGGGCAAGATGGCTCTAACAGAAAAGTCAATTTTCAGATCAGTTATGGTGGAAATAGTCATTCCTCATTTGTTCCAAATCACCTAGGTGTTTTCTTGAATATCTTTCTTACCTGCACATTTCATTGTTCTTTTTCCTTCAATTGTAGGGAAACCAATGACTTTATGCATCATTTCCTTTGTAATCTTCATTGGTCCATCTTCTAGCCATACATGCATGTCATGTACTCAACTCAAAATTATCTTTATCCATTCCACTTTAAAATTTTTTAGGAAATCTAGGGCATGCACTAACCCCTCATCGGCTACAACCTTATGTTCAAGCTTCAGCACTTCGTTGACACATAGTTTATCATAAGCTTCCCTAATCTTGCAATCACTGATTTCTCACATTTTACACATGTAGCAAGACCTAACATCATTCATTAATAACACATTATTTGGAATGGAAGATAGGGTTGCATTTAAATCTCCTTTAATTAGACTCTCTGATATTGCCTTGAATGCCTTCGGCTTGCAAACTTACTTCCTTACTAATTGCACATTAAAAACTTCCATCCCTGGTTTCTTGACTGGTGCAAATGAAGATGATGCCATTTGAAACAATATTGACCTACTTAGTTGATCATTCACAATTAGTCTTGGGTAAATGAACATGTTCTTGATATTTTTGGAAGACACTATGAAGTAGGAGAGTGTGCTCCTTTCCTCATGCAAAATCATAAATCTAGACCTCCACTAGCTATCCATTTTCTTTCTTGCATTTACATTCAGAGGGTCTACCAAGAGAGAAATCATTTGCCAAATGACCCAAGTGGGGAACAAGTGAACCTGCCTTCGCCATCCCATTATAACCAAAAGATTCCTTCAATCTAAATAGAGGGAAGACATGGATATTTTCTACTTCTAATACTTGTTCAAGTGTAGGTCATAGTTTCCTAAATAATGCTAAGAAAGACTACACTTGATTGCGTTCTTATAGGGTCCTCTTGTTCTAGATCTCATTTACAAGACTACAAGAGGAGTACATTAACTTTGTTCTAAATATTGCATGCAAGACTATGCATTTTGGGTACTTGTAGGGCTATAGGGATTAATTTCACTAGAAAAACTACAAGGGGTAGTGATGAATGAAGATTCTCACTAAACACCTTAGGACTTATGGGATAATCTTTAGTCCTGTGACTTTCTTTGTGCAAGGATTGGTCCAAGTGGACTTTACCCAAATCACCCAAAGATACTTACCATATGTAATCCCTTGGATGAAAATCCATGACAAAGCTAACATCACTTTGTGTGAGTCAAAGGAATACCAAGTTGTGGGAAAAGTTTGAAACACTTCCATCTTGAGCTTAGGTAGTTTTTCTTGATGTGATTTAATGTGCTAAGACCCCTGCAAACATTTGTTCAATATACACTTGATC
Source organism: Chamaecyparis obtusa (assembly GCA_027943335.1). Lineage (NCBI taxonomy): Eukaryota > Viridiplantae > Streptophyta > Pinopsida > Cupressales > Cupressaceae > Chamaecyparis > Chamaecyparis obtusa. The sequence continues at coordinate 16,595 of BSBK01012913.1, read as the reverse complement.
TACTTGACACATTGTTATATCTTGAAAGACCTCACATATTCTTGTATCCACAAGGTTTGTTTGTCCCTTTTTGGATTGTTTGGAGACTATTGCTTTCTCACAATACTTTCTTTTAAAACAAACCTTGTTTAGGAAATGCTCCAAACTTTTCAATCAACTTTGCAATCCTTTGAAATCAAACTTTTCACTAAGCTTGAACATTGTCAACATTGCTTCTCCTTTGTGATCCTTAGATCATCTTGTTATTTGGTACATTCCAGCATGTTAGGAATTTCCTAGATAGCTATAAATTATTACTTTGATCTCTTGACTACATTGTTGGCTATTAGAATGTTCACTTGTCCATCATCTCTTTGATAACCTCTCTTGGGTGCTCTATCCTATCCTTTCTTTTCTAAAAGTTTCATACATAGGGATCTACCCATAGCTTGGACCTCTTGTGGAAAGTTATATTTTGTATATCTCTTACACTTTTACACTTTGGACAAGTGAACACTTTTTCCTATCTAGCTTGAACATCAAGTCATCCTAAGTCATCTTATTTGGATTTTGACAACCTTCTTTCATGTCTGTCACAACTATATCTTAGATCTCTGAAGTAAAGCAACTTGAAGCTACCTTTGAAAAATCATCTAAGAAGATCCTATACCTTGGGGTTTCAAACCATTTGCTAATATCTCTAGTAAATATACAACATCCTCTCCTAGATTAGCACATAGTGTTTCCTACACTCCAATCATGGAAGAATGAAAAAAGAGGATTGATGAATTTCTAAAACAATCGGGTGACAAGCACATTGGACAAGAAAACCAAGAGCATCACAACTGTAGACATGGCTCCCAACATGACTCTCAACATAATAGACCTAGATCACATGGTTCACCAGGAAATGATTCAGATAAAAAAATAACTAAGGAAGATATGTTGCAATTTCAACAAGATAAATGCTTGCAAAGAATAATATCTTTGACCTTGAGTGAAAACAAAGACCAATACTTATTTCATTTAGCCTCGCAAAGAGATAAGCTACCTGAATAATTTGATGTTGACAATCTAATAAAGAAAGAGGAACCATCTAAAATGGAAATTGTGAAGAAACTAATGGAAGAAATGATGAAACAAATATCACAGTTGGAAAAGGAAAAGGAACAACCAAACACATCTTTTCTACTTGAGTCCATATATGCTCATTTCCTTTTGACAAAGATCTATACATGCCTCATTTTCCTCAAAAAGTTGAATTTACTAAGTACAAAAAGTATGGTGGTAGCAAAGGCTCTCATGATCATATTAGTGAATTTTTCATACTAATCATGGAATTCTTGCATGAACCCACTTATCTTATGAGACTCTTTCCTAGGAGTCTTGGTGGTCAAGCTATGGAGTAGTTCACTAAACTATCTCCTCCTCTCAAATCATTTGACTAGCTAGTGCAAACATTCATCCAACAATAATCCTATAATATCCAACATGCTATCAATATGCTTGATCTTTGCAATATCAAACAACGCCAAGGTGAATCCTTTATGGTTTTTCTTTGACGATGGAAAAATCTATACTCACGTTATCATCGACAAATTCCCAAGACTGAAAAGATTGATATATTCATCAATTCTTTGCTTCCTCAAATGAATTATGTATTGCAAATGCAAACTCATGCTTCATTTCACAAATTGGTCAAATCATCTATTATAAATAGATAATGACACTAAATCCTTCATCTATAATAAATCACACTAAATTATTCTTCTTACACAACTTGTTGGAAATATAAGTGGGAAAGCAATACTGAAAGGTGGGAGGGGATGAATCAGATATTGCCTACTTTAAATTTTCATTCTGATAAAACTTTATGCATGACATAAACAAAACTTGATCATTGTAAGCAACTAAACATATTAAGCAGCATACATGAAATCACTCATAACACCATAATTTTGGTAACCCAAAAACCCTTGAAAGATAAAACTAGGGTGGGGATGACACCCACAAATCTTCACTACTGCAGTAATAAGTTTTGCCTATTAAGGATTACAAAATGTGATCAATTCATGATCTACCCTATGAAAGGTCTGCTCTGTTAAAAGATAAAAGACTTATACAGTCTACCTTGTTAAAGGATTTATAAACTTACAACAATGTAAGCACTCGGTAAAGAGATTACATATAGTTTGTTAAGACTACTCAGTTAAGAGATTTACCCTGATACACTAGTTAAAATGTCTTAGTACCTAATCCTTCAGTTTGCACTTTTATGCAAATTATAGATCTCCTCTTTACTATATATTGGTGATCTCTTCTATCTGATCTTTCTTCATTCTATCCTTTCACTGCTTAGCTTGGTCACTGGACTCTTTCTAAATAATTGACTATTTTGAATATACCTCTCTAATCATTCTCTCATACTCATTCAATCTCAATAACTCTTTTTCTCTATAATTCACACACTTCTCTTGGTTTAGATCTTGACCTCATATAATAACAAAAATGTCTTATCGATTCAAGATCTATGGTTCAGATTTATTTCTATTGCTACTTAAGCTATACAATTTTATGATTGGCTCTAGGTATTACATAGGGATCAATGATTATAAGATGGATGTGTAATTATCTTTGTAATAACCTCAAAAAATACAATACAAAACACCACTAACACCAAAAATGGTTTACCTTGATCATTGTGCCATTTCAAACTTATATGTCATTCCTAGCTAACTCAAAAAAAGTTATTCCTGGTACTCGGCACTAACTATACTCAACATCTGTTAATCTTCTCTTTCGCTCGGTAATCATTGTATATGTAACTCGGCAAAAACTATACTCAACATAATACCAACACATAGTGACCTTGACTTTACTCGACAGTACTACTGCTCGGTAAGTATACAATAGATAACTCGGCCTTTACAAAATGACTCAGTCACAGTGATGACCGACCATCATTGCCTAGATATATGACTAAGTGTGAAGCACTAATTGTCAACAAAACTATAGAGATCTATAGTCTCCCCCTTTGACATTAGTGGTAAAAACACTTTGTCATGACATTTGTACTTACAATTACAAAAATATGTTTGTACTAGCCTAATACTCCCCCTAAGATATATATACATTCAAAAATTTTGTTACCTATCCCTATTTTGTCCTTGTCCTTACTCATGTCATGATGATTCCCCCTTGTTTTTGACATGATGAATCTCTTCATCAGTAGGTAGCTCACAATATTTCTCCAGAAAAGGTTTATGCAGCACCATGATCATGTAGAGTGCATTCACCTAAGCTATTGAAGCAATGTTTAAAACTTCTATTTGAACTCCTAGATCGATAGCGAAACTAATGAGGCTCTTAGCTGTGGACAAATGTGGATTACTCTACATTAATTCCTTAACCTTTGCTAACTTTCTCTGTATGGCATCCAAATGAGGTGTCAAAATTGTTTGGATAGAGAGTAGGTGAGAATGAATCTTGCCATCATTAGCCATCAGCTCAGCTAACTTACCTTGGGTTTGCATGATTTTGACATAATGTGCTGTACTGGTGTGTGCATCCAAGCTCAGGGACTGACTCGTAGCCTTAATTTCTTGTTTTAGAGTATCAAGCAATCATCGATTCTCATTAGTGAGTAGTTCAACATTACAGATTTTGGCCAACAGAGACTGTCCATTCACAACTAACTCTTCGGTCTCCTTTACAAAAGTAGACATTTCAACTTGTTTGAATGCTATCTCGGCATATATTTTCTTGAGCATTTTGGTCTCAAACTTCCATTCTAACCACTCCAATAACTTATCACTTGCATAGCTAACTTCATTATTTACTTGTTGGACAATGCGTACAAGATGTTCCAATATGGGGGTGGAACTATTTACATCTAATAAGTCATAAAATTCATTAAATATATCTTTTATTTCATAAGGGACCTATTTTTGTTGATGTTCCCTTCAGAGTTCTGCTTGCCTGAGTTTCTTCATCAGCAAATCCTTTAATATCTGTAGTTTCTCATAAGAGAGGTTATCGGTATCCCATTTAGGAATAACAATGACCTCATTAATTATTACCTAAGTGTTCTCCTTCTGTGCTCTTGGTGGGGTGCTTCCACTCGGCATCTATACAAGAGCTTTTATTGCCTCTTGCTCATTTGGCTCTTGCTCCTCAATGAATTTTCCTTTGATATTTTCTTCTCCTTTCCTCGTATCCTTGGCATGAGGACCAACAACTTGTCCATCTAACTTATTTCCTTGTTCTTCTTTGTTGTTATCTTCCATAGGAGGACTTTGGATTTTGCCTTCTACTTTGTCCTCTTCCTCGACAGATGTAGATTGAGTTCCTTGGTAAGTCTTGGACTGACTAACTTGGCAATAGTAGTAAATTTAGGTAGAGGAGAATTCACATCAATAGATTATGTGCCAGTAATTATTGGATAATCAATGACCTATAAAAGTACAGTGTTACTACCTGGTAAGAGTGTTTCATTTTCTTTTGTATTCCTTAAATCAGTCTCAGTCAAAAGTGAATTCCTTATGGGGCTCTCCTTAGGTATGTCAACAATGTGAACCTCAAATTTTTCCTGTGCTTTCACTTCCTTAGGAGTTCTAGTCTCCATTTTATTTTGTTTGATTTCAGGTTCAACAACTTTCAAAGTAGTAGCATCCATTCCTTCATCCTTGTTGATCAACAATCCAAAAACTATCTTCCAAATTTTGATACTTTCTTGTACAACATATTCAACCTTTTGTTGAAGAATTAGATAAGCTCTAAGTTTGGGATCAAACTTACCTCTATATTGTCTAATTATCTATTTCATGTTGGCAGGTGTCAGAGTGGACTCAACTTGTGCTAATGTAATCTCCCTTATTTCCTTTTCTATTTGCAGAGCATATTCCCTATTTTGTGCAACCCTGTTGCATAATTCCTTGGGAATTCTATTTTCAATTTGAATTGGCAGCATCTTGAAAGTGCACAACATTTCAAGAATAACATCTTCTACTTTCTCTTTATCTCCAATACTCTTGTTCCCAAATTTTAATCTTTTCAACTCATCCACTGCTATAGAGCTAGTAATCTTATGACATAATTCATCAATAGTGACTTGTTGCGTACCCTGTTGTGTATCCTTCTTCTTTACTTCTTCATCACTTTTGGTTTCTTCATCATCATCTTGTGCTAGAACAATTTTCCTTCTAGACATCTTCATAACCTTAGTCGGCACTGCCTTGAGTAGTGCAGGTTTTCGCTTAGTAGATGCAAGTGGCATCTTAGGAGTCTCAAAAATAGTTCTTCTAGTTCTAGGCCTAAGTGCTGGTGTTGATGAGACTTTAGGTTTCAACATTCTTTTCTTAGCTAGGGACTCGACAATTATTGGTTTCTTCTCTTTCTCTTCTTCTTTTTCACTACCACTAGTTTCACTCTGTTCATCTTCTTGGGTCAACTCCAGTGGTGCATCCTTCTCAGATTCTTTGACATAATTTTCCAAACTCTTCACTATCTTCTTTCTTTTCCTCTTTGTGGTGGCAGCCAATAATCCCAAAAAGATCTTGGATTTGGCTTCAGCAAATGTTCCAAAATAAGGTGCTTTACTATCAATTTCTTCAGTTAAGAGGGCTATGATTGTAGTAGTAGCTTCATCTATGTTAAGTTCATAGGGTAATGGCATTAACCATGAAACTTTAGGTAGGACTGCCTGTGCATAAGTAAAATCTATTTCTACTAGAAAACATATATCCTTGCTATATTTTTCAATCAAAGACATAGGGACTCTAGTCCTTTTTCTCATCTTCTTTTTAAACTCAATAAAATAGTTATCCATTATTCCTTCAAAATCATCTGCAATATGATTTAAAAATTCATTGATTTGAATAGTTATGGGTTTCTTCTTCTCCCATGTAATATCTCCATGTGTAGGAAAACTCTTCTTGACATAAAAGAACAAACAGATTAGTAAGGAACTGAGCTTACACATAGAATTCTTTGCCATCTAGATGGAGTTCAAGTTCTTAGCAAGTTGAGTCATGTGGAGCTCGGCAAGGTCATACGTGTGTCCTTTCTTGATTATCTTCCATGCTTGGTCCACTGCCATATAGGGGACGTTGTCCAACTGACTAGATTGATAGAACTTTTGCGAGATGACTCTAACAACAAAGTCAATTTTCAGATCAGTTATGGTGGAAATTTTCATTCCTCATTTGTTCCAAACTACCTAGGTGTTTTCTTGAATATCTTTCTTACCTACACTTTTCATTGTTCTTTTTCCTTCAAATGTAGGGTAACCAGTGACTTTATGTATCATTTCCTTTGCAATCTTCACTGGTCTATCTTCCAGCCATAAATGCATGTCATGTACTCGACTCAAAATGATCTTTATCCATTCTACTTTAAAATTTTGTGGGAAATCTAGGGCATGCACTAACCCTTGATCGGCAACAACCTTATGTTTCAGCTTCAGCACTCCGTTGACACATAGTTTATCATAAACTTCCTTGATCTTGTAATCATCGATTTCTCCAATTTTACACATGTAGCAAGACCTAACATCGTTCATTAATAACACATTCTCTGGAATGGAAGATAGGGCTCCGTTTAAATCTCCTTTAGTTACACTCTTTGATATTGCCTTGAATACCTTTGGCTTGCTAACTTCATTCCTTACTAATTTCACATTAAAAAATTCCATCCCTTGTTTCTTGACTGGTGCAAATCAAGATGATGCCATTTTAAACAATAATTTCCAAAAAAAAACATTTACTCGGCAGAGTACCTTTTTCGTCAATAACCCTGTAGATAAATTTTACTGATGGCATGCTGAGAAAATTCAAAATCACCTTTCTTAAACTAGTTTCACAAACTCTGAATCACTCTCTAAAATCTCAAATAGTCTGGTGAAATAAAATTAACGGCAACTTTTCACTTTATAGAATCTGAAAAATAGAATTAGGGCTCCATAAATGGTCTGTATAGGTTTTGGTGGTATACAGCTATTGTTGTAAACTCCCAAGCTTGGTCGATATAACCATTATGACACAGCTCAATGTATATAGCATTTCGGCCATAGTAGGTGCTCGACATACACTGATAGCTTGGTCAAGACACTGATGCTCAACATCAAAATGAAATTCTCTATTGTGCTCAGATATGTCCTAATGCATCTTTATCTATGTAGATATGGAATTTTTCTCAATTCTATGTTAGGAACTGATGAGAAATAAGACTTTGCAAGACTCAGTTCCAAACATGCCTTCCAAGCTTAATTAGAAGAGGTGTGATCACCTGATCCATCGGATTGGGTGACTGTAGATGTGCTAGCTTCGCTTGACTTTTCTTCTTCTTTCTTCCTCCATGTCTTTTCCATCCGATTCTTTAGTTTCTCATGGATATCTTCATTCTGGTTATTATCATTGCTTGGCATGGGTGATCTACAATCTTTCTTTAAGTGACCGACTTTATTACATTTGTAAAAGACCATGCTTCCATTCATCCATCTTTTAGATTTGCCTCTAAAATGAGTCTTCATGAAATTTGCTCCGATGTGTCCATATTTACCATAATAATGGCAATTATACAAAGTGTTGTAATCCCAATTGTATAAGTTGTGCTTTGTGACTAGCTTGGTTTGTTCATTTGATGACCACCTAGGTCTGGATCTGCATTCAAATGCTTTGTACCCATATTTCTGACAATTGAAACAACTTCCTTGAAACTTAGGTGAGGTGGATGAATTGCTAGCCTTAGATCTACATTCATGTGCTTGATGTACATGCTTCTTGCACTTAAAACAATGTCCATTAAACTTAGGTTTAGAATCAGACTTACCATGTTTGCTTCTGCATATGTTGGCTATATGTCTTGGGTTTCCACAGTGATGACATGTGGGCTTGGTGTTCTTTGGTTTAGCAATGTTTTGTTCTCCATTCTTTGATGATTCTCCTTCTTTAGTAGATGAATGTTCATTTAGTCCAAGTCCAGATCTATCACTGGATCTTCTAGGTGATCTTAACAGCTCTTCAAACTATTTTGCAGCTTCATTGAGTTTGTTCATCCTTTCATTGATTTCCTTTTCAGTTCTCAAGTCATGTTTCAACTGATCATTTTCAGACCTTAGTTGATTTATTTCCATATCTTTCCTACCCAATTCCTAATTAACCAGTAGTAGTTGATTTACCATATCTAGTTGATTATTAGTCAACCTTTCCATGTCACTTATTCTTTCATCTAGCCTGATTGCAATTTGTCTTTTGTCTTCTTCAGCCATTGCCTTATCATCTTCAGCTTTATTTTTCTGTTCCACTAATTCATAAAGTCTGACAAATTGAATTTCTTGTTCTCTCTTTAGGGTTTTGATGTCATCATTTAGTATGGTATTTTTATCCAGTAGTTCTTTTATAGCTTTATCACTCTCGATAGAGTTACCATTGTCAAATAGTCTAGAGATGTCTTCTTCTTTGTACTGTGGCTCATTTTATTGAATTGCAATCTCTCTTCTCTTGCTCAAGGATTTCTTCAATTCCCCTTTGGCTACTTCTAGTTGTTGTAAATCCAACTGTACTTTAATCTTTTGATTCTCTATGATCTTCCCCAGTTTATAAGCTTCCATTTTAAGATCTTTTTCCTCAAGTGGTTAGACTTCCTTAAGAGAAACCTTGCTACTTTGATACTAATTGTTGGAAATATAAGTGGGAAAGCAATACTGAGAGGGGGGGTGAATCAGATATTGCCTACTTTAACTTTTCAATTTGATAAAACTTTATGCATGACATAAACAAATCTTGATCATTGTAAGCAACTAAACATATTAAGCAGCATACATGAAATCACTCATAACACCATAATTTTGGTAACCCAGAAACCCTTAAAAGGTAAAACTAGGGTGGGGATGACACCCACAAATCTTCACTACTACAGTAATAAGTTTTTCTTGTTATGGCTTACAAAATATGATCAATTCATGATCTACCCTATGAAAGGTCTGCTCTATTAAAAGCTAAAAGACTTATACAGTCTACCTTGTTAAAGGATTTATAAAATTACAACAAAGTAAGCACTCAGTAGATTACATAAAATCTATTAAGACTACTCGGTTAAGAGATCTACCCTGATACACTAGTTAAAATGTCTTAGTAACCGATCCTTTAGTTTGCACTTGTATGAAAATTACAAATCTCCTCTTTACTATATATTGGCGATCTCTTCTATCTGATCTTTCTTGATTCTCTCCTTTCACTACTTAGCTTGGTCACTGGATTTTGTCTGAATACTTGACTATTCTGAATATACCTCTCTAATCATTCTCTCATGCTCATTTGATCTAATAACTCTTTTTCTCTCTTATTTACACACTTCTCTTGGTTTAGATCTTGACCTTATATAATAACCAAAATGTCTTACTGATTCAAGATCTATAGTTCAGATTTATTTCTATTGTCGCTTAAGCTATACAATTTTCTGATTGGCTCTATGTATTACATAGGGATCAATGATTATAAGATGGATATGTAATTACCTCCGTAATTACCTCAACAAAAAAAAATACAAAACACCACTATCACCAAAAATGGTTTACCTCGATCATTGTGCCATTTCAAACTTATATGTCATTCCTGGCTAACTCGACAAAAATTATTCCTAGTACTCGGCATTAACTGTACTCGACATAGATTAATCTTCTTTGTCGCTCAATAATGATTGTATATGTAACTCGGCAAAAACTATACTTGGCATAATACAAATACATAGTGACTATGACTTTACTCGATAGTACTATTGCTCGGTAAGTATACAATACATAACTCGGCCTTTACAAAATGACTCAGTCGCAGTGATGACCGACCATCATTGACTAGATATATGACTAAGTGTGAAGCACTAATGGTCAACAAAACTATAGAGATCTACACAACCAATAGACCAATATGTCACCTAAGAAAAATGCACCACCACTTGTACTTCTTCTATCATTAGTACATCCAACCCAATCAGCATATGTATAAGCTTTTAATAAGGAATCATCGTTCCTTCTATACTATAATTCTAAGTCCAAGGACTTTAAAAAGTACTAGTTATTAGATGGATTCACTTATATTGAATGACTTGTTAGCAAGAGCTTAGTTGTTTTGATTTTGGTCACTCATTTATCTTTCTCTAAACAATTTATATTCTCTAAGATAGGGGGAGTTATACAATCAAACACTTCAAAATTTGATTCACAATTATCCTCTTAGAAGAAATGCTTCAAATTGAATCCAAGGTGTTTTACAATATTTAAAAACACATCACAGCTATGCATGCATGGATGTATGTATGTATATAGAAAAGATTAAAGATTTAGCTTTTTTAAAAATTTGAAGTTATTGATTCTCCTCTAAAAATTACAAGTTACATCTAACAATCTTAGCAGAAATAAAAGAGATCTGATGGGTTTAAGACATAGGTGGTCTACTAGTTAAAATATTGGAAAGAGAATTTAAGAAAATAAAAGTAAAGTAAAGATATGAATAATATGACGTAGGTGATTTGACTAAAATGTTATAAAGAGAATCTAAAAATATAAAAGGAAAGATATAAGATCTTCTTAAATATATAATTTCGTTAATAAAATCTTATATAAAAATATAAGTGAAAAGGACGATAGAAAATTAAAGTTTTTTATCGATTAAAAGACAACCTTATCATTTACAAATTTTATAATTATATTCACAATATTTTATAAATATAAAAATCAACGCTGACTAGATGCCTAGGCTAATGCACGATGGGTTCGTAAGGAACAAAAAGTAGCCGAGGAATTCAAATAGCATTAAGGAATAAACGATCGACAAGAAATGATCGAGTGTGCATAAAACTGTAGTTATTTGAATAATGAAATGTACTAGTTGGAACGGCATTAATGAATAAACGGTCCAGAAGTACTGAAAAAGTGCGCATAAAACTGTAGATATTAGAATAATGAAATATATACGTTGGAAAAGGAAACTAAAAAAATAAGTAGTATCATTATCAAATATCAATATGCACAGCAAATCCTTTATTGATCTTTTAATGTACCGACAATTGATCCGCAACACACACCAATGGAAAGAAGGCATTAAAATTATTCCTCCATGAGCATCGAGGTAGTCTCAAACAAAATAAGGAACAGGAAGCATTAAAGTTAGCACTAAATATATGAAAATATGGCCCATTTTAAAGTTCATATTTTAAGTGAGGTTAAAGAGTTTACCATATTATAATCTTTGTGGCTTCAATCACATCAGTATTTATGTTTATCCCAATCAATAAGAGAACCGTCAGTTACTTTCAATGGATTAATTTTCTGTCTATGTGCAACTGTGCTGTTCGTCATTTCTGAATAGTGGATTTGGCGATCTATGGTTGGAATCCCATATTTCTCTTTGTTAACTTCACGTGCCCATTAAAAAAATTGTTAAATACCTTGCTCGATCAGTCAACGACAATATATAGTCTGTGTAGGACATTCAAATGAATTATTAGTTTTTAACTTTGCAGGGTGGCAACTTGTTGAATCCAAAAGTAGATTCCCCGTGCTTGTTTGTAAGGGTATCGTTTTCCCAGCTTTTATTGATTTAAGAGTAAACATTATTATTATAAAGCACATGAAATTTAATCTCTCTATTTTATTGTTGCCTACCGAACGCACTCAACAAAGATTGATTCCTAGTAGAGTTTTTTAAATTTTCATTTGGAAGAGTGATTTTTGAAATTGGTAATAATTAATTTTCATATAATATAAAGGATTTTAATCTTAGTTCTGTAACATAATTTATCCCCTCCATTTTACAATCAACACCACATATCAAGGATGTCTTTAGGACATGTTCATCAAAGTCTACACATTTCTAGGATGTGTGTTTGAGACTCTAATACGAACCTAACATGCTTAAGGACTCACGTATCACTCAAACACATGAGTATTATATGCGCACATCATGGTAAACCAATCAAAAAGTTAATTGTTTAAAGATGATTCATTGTAGCATAGACTTGAAACCTTACAGACTATACAATTCTTCTACACGCTAATCAATCACAAAAAGTTTATAAATATACATCAAAAACCATTCAAAACCATTTCCAAGTATTGACAACAAGGTTGAAAGTTGCAACAATGAGCTACAACACTACAAGTGTGAGAAATATAACACTAAAGTATTATTTTATTTTTTATAAATATTAATTTCTATTTACTAATTTAGTAATTAACTTAGCCCCTTTATGGTAGAATCTAAAACTATGAATAAATAATAAGAACTAGTGCAAACAAATAGAACTTAAGCTATGAACGTAAATGATACAAGATCAAAATAAAAATATAGAGTTAGCCTCTTAGATACAATTGCAAATGTTAAAGAAGAAAAATAAGGTTTGGAGAATGCAAAATAAATATATGTGGAGTCAGTATATATAGTAAATGAGAGGGGGAGATTTGAAAAATATAACCAATGGAAAGAGACCACCATAATAACCTAAAAAGGGTAATTGTAACTCACACAGAAGATGTTCACACCTTGTACCTACTCACACTAATGCTCACCTTATTAATCCTATGAAAGATTAATAAAAAATGCAAAAAACCTAGGAATAGGAAAACAAATAACCAACTATGAAATAAAACCTACATTAAAATATCCATGCTATAAGCACAATTGAGGTGTGTGAAAAGATGAGGGATCTAGGGGTGATGGCAATTGACTTCTCTATTCTCTCTTATGGGGAGAGATTTTCCTCACATGGGGTTTTATCTCCCTCATTCTTCTTTGAGTTTTTATTTTTTTATCTCTCTTTTATGGAGAGATTTATTCCCACTATGTTGAATCTCCTTTTTTCCTTTTCTAAGAATTTCAATGCATTTGTAAATGGGTATGAACCATGGCCTAGTAACCAGGATCCATCTTTCATTTTTAACACACATTCTCCCTAAGTTGTACTTATTGGGGTGTTGATGTGTAAAACTATTACACTTAGGAATTATTTCTCCTAAGTTCTAAAAACACATGTTGCTTAACTTTATTTAGCAACCAAATAGGAAAATTTTCATTTTTGTTGGTATTATCACATTATCTCTTTTGAACCTTAGTGAGACTTCCACCTTTGATGGACTTATCGATGAATCACCTTTCCACCTAGGAGGGTAATCAACCATTAGTCGACATGTAAAAAATGTATTTTTCTATCATTACAGAGTATCAACCTTTAATAGGCATGTCACAGTGCTATAACATTTAAACATTAGGTAGGGATAAAAGAACAATAAGTTGTCACAGTTTTATAAAGGAAAAGACTAACATCACCAAAATATTCAACTTCAAGGGCATAAAAGTTATATTTCTATAGAGAATTTGAAGATAATGTAAACTGATGAAATGTGTAAAACAGGATGAAGTCTATGCCTATAATTTATTTTTAAAAAATATTCAAATATTGAAATGTTTTTTTTAATTTTTAAAGTCTATTTTATGTTTACTAAAAAATACTACAAATAAGGGGGTCTATTTCCCACAAGAAAACTATAAGTAAACAAAAAAATTCCACCAATTTCAGAATGTGTTTTAGATGACATGTATAGCTAGTGCTAAAAAAAAGAAAAAAAATTGATCTATATTTTATCTGTTATAACTATTCAAAGTCAAACTTACCCAAAATCAAAAGTTTTCATCTCCCACCTTCTTTCCCCTATCAAAATAACACTCCAAAAAATATATTATATATTCTTGAAGAGAACTCTCTCCTTTAGTGTTGTATGTAATTTTTAAATTTTTCCGATTTGCTTTACTAATTTTTTTAATTTCCAAATCAACGTCTTCTTGAAACTTAATAAACCTACTTGTAGTATTTAGTAAATTTAATCAAATTTTTGTAATCAAAATACTATAAAATTTATATGTCCCAATCCTATTTATAGGCTCTACAAAAGGGTATTTTTACTTTTTTTTTTAAAAATATTTTTATTAGGGAAAGAAGCTGCAAAAGTTGAAGCTTCTACAATTATATAGATTTTTTGGGTTTGGCTGCCAGATGGCATGCCACATTAAGAGTTCAATCGAGTAAGACTCAATTGAGTGGGATTTGGTCGAATCCTACTCGACCAAGCTCTATTAGGAGTTGACACCCATACAAGTCCCTCACTGTTCAAATGAGGGCTTAAAGCACCTTTTAGGGTTTTTATTTAGTGAATGAGACTCGACTAAGTATGGTTCAACCAATTCCTACTCGGTCGAGTACCTCCACCCACATAGGCACCATGTGGTGTGTATGTGTATTTGGTCGAGTGCTACTCAGCCAAGTACAAATTGGCTGAGTACTACTTAGTCGATTCCTCTAAGGTAGCTTCAAGTGTGACATGTGATTGTTCTTTTACCTGTAGGTGTTAATTTATCACTTTATGTATTATGTCATAAGAGTAAGAAAATTTTCATAATCTTAAGTTATCACTCTATGTATCATTTCCTCAGTTTTCATAAGATTAAGGTACTTTTCCAAATCTCACCCTGACTTATTTAACCAAGGGGTTTCCCTCGTAATGTTATTATATTTATCTCAAGCTATTCTAATACATTCTTGGTGAGAATGCACTTTGTTCTTTTCACATTGATGAGCTATCTGCTAATTTACTTTCCATTAGGGCTCTATATATTTGATGACTATCGCCATAGCCGACCTTATAATATTTATATAGGACCCATACTTCTATTGGAATAATAATTATTTGTAGCATCATAATGATGAAATTTTTTAGTTTCAAAAGCCTAGAAATATTATTAAGGAGGTCAAGGTAGTGGTCATGGTGCAAGTATTCATAGAAGAATATGTTTTAAATTTTAGTACAAGTTATGTTGGTAAAATTTAAGTATATTTAGTACTATCTCTATGTGCATAACATGAATAATTTTCACTTATAAGCATAGGAAAAATTAGATACAATAATGAGGTTGTTCCTAAAGTTAGATAAAATGCACATTTGTATTTATTTGAAATTTAGTTTTGCATGATACCAATAAATCCAACATCCTTCTTATCTATGGCAACTAATGGATATTTAGGAAATTTACCTATATTTTCTATCCTACATCATGCAAGTGACATATGGTGGACCTAAAACTTGAATATTTCTTTAGAATTGGTCTCTCCAAGAGGAGCTTAATATATTTGGTAGCATGTAGGAAAACTACGATGAAAATAAAAATTTTGAAACATGGAGGGTCTACTAGAAAAGGATAGTGTTATAGGTCTATCAATGTCATGAAAATAATTGAATTGAGATCTCTATGAACTCATATGGATAGTCAATAATGTATGGCCAAGATACTTTGCATAGTTGCATCTGGAATAATATGTGGCCATGCAATTAGAGGTGGGGAAGAAAAAATATGAGGCAAAATATATGGGCATGGAACTAGTCACATGCTTTCTCATCACAAATTTGACATATAGGTTTTCAAGAAAATATGGAAGGATGTTAAGATTATCATTGATTAGTTTATATGAAATTATCCACCAATGAGCCCAAAAAACTTGTGTGATGGAAAGACACATGATTCATTTGATAGAAAATTTAGGCTTATCAATATTAATAGGTTGTATAGTTTCATACTTGAAAAAAAATTTGGCTGACTAGGAATTAGAAAATTTGAATTCCCTAACCTAGTCATAGTCATAAGATAATTGATTTGCATATTGTTGTCTCTTGGCCCTCACCATTCTATAAATAAATTATGTTATTTTGTGAGAGTTTCAACATGGAAAATCATCACCTCTAGGGTGGTTTTCATTGAGGATAATCAGGGTGCATTCTTTAAACATCTCAAATGTTGTTTAGTTTGACCAAGGTACCATTAATTTTCCTTGAATTGAAGGAGGGTTTGGTTGTGGGTGGTTTAGTTGAGTAGATTCTATTTTTTGTCAAATTCAGAAACCCATGTAAAATTAAAACTAAAAAATTAACAATTATTTTTAATTATAAACTAAAAAATGTGTGTATAAATTATTTAATTTAATATTTTTTTAAAAATGCTAAAAAAATATTGAATAAAAATAATGTGTGTTTGTGTTTGTGGATATGTATATATGTATATATATGCACACACAAAAAAAAATATTCATATACATTTGTATGTATATATATTTAGATATATACATAGATAGATATATGCATACATACATATTTATGTATGTATGTATATGTACACACACACACACATGCTACCATTAATTTTTCCTTGAATTGAATGCGGGTTTGGTTGTGGATGGTTTAGTTGAGTAGATTCTATTTTTTTTCTAACTCATAAACACATAAAATTAAAACTTAAAAATTAACAATTATTTTTTAATTATAAACTAAAATATATATGTGTGTATAAATTATTTAATTTGATATTTTAAAAAATGCTAAAAATTATTGAATAAAAATAATGTGTGTGTGTGTGTGTGGATATGGATATGTATATGTATATATATGCACATAGAGAAATATGTGTGTGTGTGTGTGGATATCGATATGTATATGTATATGTATGTATGTATCTATACATACATACATACATATATTCAATATTTGTTACTTGAGCACTTTTTTTCAAAATATTGCATTA